>JAASGW010000822.1:0-11701 GCA_023334395.1 Phytopythium sindhum | reverse complement strand
TTGGCGACGACATTGTGACGGATGTAGGAAGCGGCGGGGATGGCGTTGAGGTGCGATCGGGCGTCGGGAGCGCGCACATTCGGAAGTGAGTAGAGGTTGGAATCTCTCGCTTGTCTGTCTGCCTCTGGGCGCACGTGCGCAACTGGAGGAAAGACACGTTGTGGGCCGACTCATGCGTACTTCCGAGCATCACGGCCCCCCCACTTCACAACCAGGCATGCTCGAGCCCAGTCACCAAGAGTTATAATCTTGTGGATAGGACGTTGACGTACGCGTCTTTGGGGGACGGCATCACGTATCATGACGTTACGCGGTCAACACTCAGTGGCGCTCGCTCCAATCAAAAGGTTTAGATGAGCGGATGGGCCAACACAATCAGAACGACTACAGTGTTTATTCCCGTTTGTTTGGTTGGGAACCAACGTGGAGGGCGCCGACTGCAGGAAAAGGAGCAGCGGTGCAGGGTAAACACGCCAATAGAGGAGGAGTGCTTGGTGAAATCTCTGCGATTGTATGACTGATTGGATGAGGGAGGCACCACACGTTGAGTGTCACAGTGCTCCGGTGCATACTTTAATTCATATATTCACTGCGCCTCTTCTAATCGGTCGGGCTGATGAGCTGCCTGGTCGAGCGCAACTTCAACACCATAAAAGTCGTGTTTTTGACCAATCAGAGGCGGAAAAATGTGAGTTTGCGCACGTTTTTGTTTGCTTCATCACAAGTGGGACCTGCACTCATGGCGCAAGCTGACTACATACAGTACTGGAGCAGTACCGTGATCGTACGGTTCAAGAGCGTCCATCCATTTCTGTGGACGAAGGAACCCACGAAGATCCTCGCGGTCTCCAAGTGCAACGTACGCTTCCAGCGGAGCTCTCCGCTCCATGATGGGCGCCCAGGCGAGATTACCGCGGCGAGCTCCTCACAGAAGCCATTCGGTGCTGTACGAGATGCTCGAATTCCACTTGTGTTGAAGAATTCGCTTCTCAACGAGAGGGTTCCAATTGACCGGTGTAGTTGCGCTCGATGCTGCTGGAAGGGTGCCATTCAATCATGTCTCGCATTTTTTGTCTTCGCCGTCGCCGCCGTCGTCTCTCTCGAGTTCTCCATGGCGCTCCATGTCGCCTCAATTGCATCGTAGAAATATGACAGACCTACGGATATAACATGCTGCTGGTGACTTCGTTGACTCGATCTCTGCATGAACTCCCGTGAAGAAACGTCTCTGGATGAGCGAATGGCTTATAGACCGCTTCGTCGCGGCGCCGTATTAATTAAACTATGTAGAACAGAGTACGCAAATACAGAGAGCAAGCACATCCGACAAGAGGCTCCCAAGTGTCCAACAGCGAGTACGGAGGGAAAACAGAGCGCGCCGGTAGTTCTGCCTGCGGCTGTGTCGTCGTCGCCCGTGGGGTTCCCTTCTTGATGCCGTCGAGGCGACTCATACGTCGAAGAGAAACTCGTGCACGAGCGGCGGGATGCGCGAGAGCGCGGCGCACGGGATGCCGCCCTCGGGCGCCGAGCAGTGCACCATCAGGTCCACGAGTTCCGACACGAACTTCTCGAGCGTGCGCGCCATCTTGTCCTCGTTCATGACGAGCCGCGCGAGCGCGCCGGGCTCGACGTGGCCCCAGACGGCCCATTCGATCAGGTTCTTGCAGAACGCGCAGAAGGTCACATTGTGCGCCGAGTACGCGATGCTGTACAGCGTGTTGCGCAGCTCGCCGAACGCTGCCAGCTTCTTCTCCACGCGCAGCGTCGGCGGCGACGACCGCGCGCTCGAGGCGGCGCAAGAACCAGAGCAGGCGGCAGCACCGCTCGCCGAGCGCGAGGCGACCGTGCCAGCCACCGGGAGCAGCCGCGAGCGCTGGTTGCTGGTTGGGATGCGGCTCTCCGGGCGCAGCACGAGCTCCATGACGTACGTGCCCGTCACGTCCTTCTCGCCGGGCGCGCGGCTGACCACGATCTGGTCAATCTTCTTGAGCGCCACGATCACCTGGCCGCGCTGCGAGACGCACTGCGGCGCCAGGGGCACCGGGGCCAGCGGGCGCAGCGGGCTCAGCTTGACCTCGGTCACCATCGCGTTGCCGTGGGTTGGGCAAATAGCTGGGAGCTGTTAAATAGGTGTGGACGGCCGGGCGGTGCGCGTCCGAGGGCGGAGAATCAGTTGTCACCGAGCGAAAGGAAGCGTCGGAGCTCTCCGCATGCGGGTCGAAAGGGTCAGCGGTGATGGGGCTGTTCTTTTCTGCCCCGACCAGGTTTTTTGTTCACGAGAGTTGGCGTTATATCAGTAGGTGAACTTACAGGAACGAATGAATTGTAACTCGTCTAATCAGATAATGAGAAGACGCACGCCTTTTTTTAGGAACTCACCCATACTGTGCGGTTTTATGGTGAGTAATACAGGGCGAAACATTTTTTGGATGATCTAACGCGGAGGTTACAGATGGTAAAGTAGGGGTTAAAACATCGTTGAAAATGCCGATTCGTCAAGAAATGCTCTGCGGGCGTAAACGGAATGCATCATTTATTTCAGCGCGATTTTCACCATAAAAGCATGCCGAGATTGAACATATTCAAGCGGTGGCAGCACTCCCATTCACGCGCGCCATAATTAAATCACATTGTCCCGTAAATAGCTAACTTCAAACGCTGGGCACGAATTTGCGGTGCGTGGCTGGCGTCGACCGGATTTCTGAAGTTCGGTGCAGTTTTTTTAGCATAATCGATCTCGCTGGTCTGCACTCGGACTGTCTGCTTGCGTTGTTTTATCGCAGGTCGTAGCCCTGCTCACGAATAAATACGGCCCCACTCAACCCTTTCAAATGACCCCGTGCTTTATCTGTGTTATAGTATGCTGAAAGGGTCGATCAAACGATTGGAACGGGTCGCAAAATGACCCTGCGACACCCGGTTCTTCTAATCACCCTGATTACAACCAGCATCCGCCTCGTCACGCGCACTAACGCGCCAACCCATGTCTTTGCCAGCGCCGCCACCCGATGCGCAAGCGCCAAACTTAGCCTTCGTATGACCAGCTAAAAGCCGGAGGCGCCCAGAGCCTCTTTGGCTCGTTCCTGTCGGTGGTTGCCCGCCATTTGTCAGGTCATCGCCACGCACGTGCTCCGTATCCGTGACGGCTTCCGGTGCCGGCCCCGCCGTCTCCACTCAAAGCGCCGACGTCAGCTGGCTGCGGTCCGACGGCGTTGACGTGTGCGTGACGCCCGCCGTCCTTCGGCACCATCTTCAAGTGCTTCGTGCTCTATCGCCGCCGCGCATTTTTTCTCCTGGCCGCCACGCACTTCGGGTGCTCATGCGTGATTTGCTGCGTGCGTTTGGCGCAATCGACCGCGCACAGCCCAGAACGACCGAGATTCATCGTTGTAGAGGGTACACCGCACAAGAAAATGCACACGAGACGCGCCGGCGCGTTCCTTGAGGTTGAATCTCATGCGGTCCGGTGCATTGGCTCGCGCATGATTGGCTGGGCGCGCGGGCGGCCTCCCACTCCTCCACAACAGTTCGTCTGCAGCTTCATCCAGCCCCTCCCCCGTCCAATCCAATCGCATGAGACAGTCACGCTTGTCCTTGAGTTCCTGAAGTTTCGCGACTGTTCTTTATGCCCATACGCATTCCAGAATTAGACAAGTTTACTTTAAAATTAATATCAGAAGAAATATGTTCTCGTAATTTATTCGCTCAAGCAATCTGGAATGGTATTTATTCTTATAAATAATTATTCACAGTAAATTTGTCATTCATGTAGCTGCTTATTGGCGCACTGTTTTCAGCATAAGCAAGTTGAAAGTGAAATTTTCCCCAAGCGCGTGTTCGATTTTGTAATTCTATAAATTCATTCCGATGCCTTGTCTATGCTGGGAGCATGCGACGCGACACCTCGCAATGACTAAACGGCACAAGTCGGCGTTTGGCTCCCCATCTAAACAATTTGGTCGGTTTGATTAGAGGCACCACCGGCCTTTTTCACTTGCCTTTTGTATGCGGAGACCCGCAATTGCACCGCGTGCGTGGTGTGTGACTGGCGCAAGTTCGTCGCAACCGGCTGTGGTAGACCCTGACAGCGAGATGCAACGCCTCTGCTTTGCCATCTCCATAGTGAAGGCAAGAGAAACGATCTTGCCATTGCGCCGTCACCATAATCACGAAACCTCCCGTGATTGCTCGGCGAGTGAGCGATAAGGTTTCTCACCTCACACCCGACGGCGAACCGCACGACTACAACCTTCACTTTCCAATTCTCTCAGTCGTCGTCATCTAGCCAGTCGACCAAGTTCAGTTTTCAACCCAAGCAGACGTCAGAGTCACCCCCATGCTGCAGTCGCTGTCCATCAAGCCAACGCGCCCTGTCTTCCGCGAGCACCGGGAAGAGTCACCGCGTGCAGCCAATCCAGGCGTCGAGATCACCGCGGTCGTCGACGTCAAGAAGCCGCTCTGTGCCACGCTCAACGTGTTCGCGGCTGCATTCGACCCCACAGAGCAGGTATCGCCGATTGCCACAAGCCTTGTGAACGCCATGTCCGCCAACTGCCCGGAGGATTCGGCTGCTGCGGACCGCACGCCGGCGTACACCATTCGAACTGACTTGGGTGCTCTCCGAAAGCTCCGCACCAAGCTGGAGAAGTGCGTGACCGTGCATTCTCGCCACTGCTCGCAGTGCCAAGTCGTCGCACACTATCTGTCGGTGTGCTGGGAACGCCCGCGCCTGCTCCACCGCACCTGGGACGGCGCGGCTGCTCTGCAGATGGAACCGCTTGCCGCGTTCCTGAACCAGCTGCTGCACTTCGCGTGTCAGCTTACCGACGCTGGCAGCATCGCCAACGAGGGAGACGACGCTCACCAAGAGTTCGTGCGGCTTCTGATCGCCTTCCTTCGCCCGAGCCATTGAGTCAACCGTCAAGCGGGCATTGATTTCGATTGAAGTAATGTTTGCCTGTAAAGTAATCTAACCGTAATAGAGCCACTGAGAGCCATCGACATTAAATTGAGTGCACATCGTTTGGTTGGCACGCGTAATAATAGTCGTCAGCCTCTCAGGATTCATGCGTGCTCCTGCTGACTGCAGCCTGCAACGATAGGTGGATCGATCGATCGACTTGATGGCATCGATCGATCCACCAATCGTTGCAGTTGATGCAGCCCAAGCCGAGTAAGCGCTACAAACCCTCGCTGTCAACCCGGTCTTCACGAGATAATCACAGTTGATTAAATATCGCTTCTAAGCTGGTCTTTGGCAAAGTGTCTTTGCCAGACGTGCCAAAGTACTGTTGATACTGGAACCGCAACATATTGGCGTTGACTCACGCCCCAGAGCTCTGCCTTAAAAAGTCCTTGAAATAGTAGGGGGCGAATAGACAGTATGAGTACGCTCCAGAGCCACCTGGGGCGATGGTTCCAAGGAACCATAGGCTGGGGACGGCTTATCTCTCTCACGCCCCAGAGCTGCGGTCACGCAGATCGATTCAACGTCGAGTTTGTCGGTGGCGGTCAAGAGAGTCAAACACCATCAAGTTGTTAGTTAGTCTATACGCATAGAAAGAAGCAACTACGATCAGGGTTTGAAGAGAAGACACGCGGATCGACTAATCGATTGTACTCGCCAAGGCAATTCTAACTTCTCCTAGTCTTCTTCTTCGACTAGGTAAAAATCACTCTAACTTATCATAAAACAGCTAAATAGTTGTGGTTGCAGCGGCTGCCCAGCGTGCGTCGGCTTGGATCAAGCGGTACGCTTATAGATACTGGGGCAGCGGTCTGCATCACTTAGGCGACGACCTCGTCGTCACCTCCGAGCTGGAGCAGCTCGCTCAGCAGGCTCGGAACGTGCTCCTGGCACTCACAAGTCTCAGTCGTCATGGCCGGGCACGAGGTGGTCGCGAGGCGCAGCAGCTTGTTGATGAACCGGTCGACCGAGCGCACACGCACTGACGTGGGGGCGAGCTTGGTGGACGCGGAGCCAGGCTGGAGCATGCCCAGCAGGATGTAGTCGCACAATTTGCTGCAGAACTCGCAGCGCGTGGTCGGATGCGCCTCCTGCGCGCTTTGGTAGACGCGCTCGCGAAGCTCCGCGAGCTGCTCGAACGTGAGCTCCACGACGGCGTCGGGCTCGCGCTCTGGGGAGACGCCCGCGGACGCAGAGGACGGCAGGCTCTTGACGCCCCAGCCGGCGGGCAGGCGCGAGTTGGCGCGATGGATCGAGAAGATCTCGATGACGTAGAAGGTCGCGCCATCGCGCTTGACGGCGCGCACGCAGCGCACGGCCTGCAGCTGCCGCAGGCGCATGACCACGCGCGTGTGGCGCGAGTACAGCGCCGGCTGCACGTTCATGGGCCGCAGGGCGCGCAGTGTCTCGGTGGGCTCGGTCGCGGTGACGAGCGTAGCCGGCATCTTTGTGCTTGGTGCTGTGTCGGTTGGCTGGTGTTGTAGCGTGTGTACCGCGCGGTAAATTGCAAAGTGTCGGGTGACAGCAGAGCGGAATCCTGAGAGCGTGAATGCGAATTCGAGCGTTGGTGCTGTAGAAAAAAACAAGGAGAGACCGTGCGCGAGACTTTTCACTTGGTTTCACTATGGTCCTTGTCTCTTTTTGCATGCTAACAGGTTCAATGCATTCTTGTGGCATGCATTCATTCACCTGGTGCGAAATGAGTCGCGACCTTTTGATGGAGACGACTTTTGGCCAATGAATGGCGCGCAAGGCTTGAACTTTTGGCCAGGTCGGTCTCGGGACGCGCTCTGATTGGCTGTCTCAGGATAAAAACGCGTCATCGCAGGCAGCTGAATGCGAATTTGCACTGTGGGACGCGAGATGATCATCGGACTGTATCAGGTTCTGCAGGAATCCCTGCTTAACACGATAATAGCGCTGCCTCTGCACCAGAACGCGACTGCTCGCGATTCAAAAAAGACCTTCTAAGGTAATATAGTACGCAATATATTGTGGTTTAGCTACATGACAAATATATGTTATAACAGGAAGACAGCGCGCGTTCTGCTACACGACTCAATCGCGCGCCAGTCGACCGCCACAAGCAACAGTTGCTGTGTGATCTCCTTCAGTCATAGTCGAGCGCATGACGGTGAATGCGCGAACCGTATCCATGCGGTATCGGGATAAAGAGGTCGACCCGCTAGCTGGAGACGAGAGGCGTTAAGCTGTCGGATACAGCCTCAAACCGATATCGCTCGGGACCGGTATTTACCGGTTCATGGCGCCAGTCGCGCCCCTCGTTGATGAGTGACGCATGCTCACATGAGCCACTGCGGGCGCACGAACTGGTCGACGAGCATGGGCACGGCGTTGAAGCCGGCGCACATGCTCTGGTGCTGCAGCCGCGAGTTTATAGTATCGCTGACGCGGCCGATGGCGAGCTGCACCATGCGGTTTATGAACCGCTCGAGCATCTTCATGCGCGACTCGGGGTTCTGGCGGAAGAGCTTGACCACGGGCACGGGCTGCGAGTAGCACGTGGCCAAGAAAATGCGTAGCGCATCGCAGTACGGGCACGTGCCCAGCACCTGGAAGCGCGCGAACCGCCCGATGTGCCGCCGCATTTTGTCGAAGTCGCTGAAGCGCCTCAGCATACGGTAGTCGGGCCTCCTGGCTTGCCGGTTGCTGCTTCTGTGCGCACGCTGCTTCTGCTGCTTCTTGGTCGTCTGTAGCTGCTGCAGCGCGACCGTCGGGATGTGACTCGTCGGGTGCATCAGAAACACGTCCAGCACGTAGAACACGACGCCCGAGACGATCTTGTACGAGTTGATCTCGATGTGCTCGATCTTCTTGAGCGACACGACCGGCGCGTAGTACTCCTTGGGCGCGATGTGCCGCGGCATTAGCTGCGGGACCTTCTCGGACGCCTCCAGCTCCCGGTCGCACTCGCTGCTCGCCGTGTCGGTGAAGCTCTCGCTGATCCCAGTGTCCACGAAGCTCTCGACCACCCGCGAGTCGGCGTAGCTCTCGCTCACGGCCGTGTCGGCGAAGCTGTCACCTGTGACGTCCCACACGAACCCAGAGTGACCCATGTCGGGCGTATGGTGCTGTAGATCAGCCAAACGTGGCATGCTGTCAACTAACAAATGCTAATCTGTGCTGTTCGCGGCGAATTCGCTTGTGACCGCTGCCTGGCGTGGGGCTTCGAGGGCGGAAGGGCGAACGGTTTTGACATGGCCCGTGTCAGCGTGAGATGGTGGGTAGGGTGAGGGGAGTGAGTGGGGCGCCACCCAATACTGAAGTCGAGTGTGAAGAGCGACACTTGGCGAAACCATGAGAACAAGCACACTCAACGCGCCCACACCAAGGCAATAGCATGTCTCAGCTGCCCAGCAGCCTGAGAAAGGTGGCCGAACGCGGGGCGGCCGGTCACTCACCAAGATGGTACGTTTTTGTGGCAGTCAGCGCTTCCCGTTCCATAGAGAAAGTCAGTGCTTTGTGAACTGCGTGCTGATCGCGGGTGGAGCGGGGCGTTCATGGATTTGAAAGAACACTGCTGACGGAGGCGCGTTTCTCTAGAGTCTGAGGCTCCAGCGCTGCTTAGAGGCGCCACGGGCGCGTGGGACTGCGGTTTTAGCGCCGAGGCCGCCGCGCTTTGGCCGTAAAACACCGTCAAGGGTGCGGCTAAAACAGGGCTGCGACAAGCAGTGGGGTCGCCACAGCGGTTGGCGCATTGGACGACGCTGTAGGTGACCTCGCTATTGACTCATGTCGCTGTAGGCTGTAGGCACGTCCTGTACCTCCTGCAGTCGATAGAGACTCGAGCAAAGCCTCTACCTAGCAATGGCTCTCGTCCTCTCCTTCGATCCATCTCGCGGATTGGACGGCGGATGTACCAGTGTACACCACTCCCCGATGCTCATGTGCGACAATTGGGCGGCTTTCCAGCGTTGAATATGAAGCGTTCCCATCTCTCAGACCACTCCAGGCTGCGGTCACGAGCGTGGTTTGTTGCGCTGTGTGCATGACATCCTGCGCCTAGCATCGGGACCAGATGTCATTTCCATGCACTGCAGGAGTTCTGCTGCTTGAGTATGTCGCTGCCCTACTTGGTAATAAGGGATTTTGTCAGTTTCATACATTCGACCAGATTCGTGCACACCTAGTTTCAGCCAATCGAAGCATTTATTTTTATCGAGACATTTATTGGTTAAAAATATGCATAATCTGACATCCAGTAAAACCTCTGTAACCGAATTTTCGGCACCCCAGCTTTCCCGCCAATTTGCCGCAACCAATCAGCTACTCATCGTTTTACGAAGCACCCTACCCAACTCCACTCGTTCTTTTATTGTCTAATTCTGTCGTTGAAGCGATACAATATCCCTCTGTATGCCTAGGCCCGCTGTGATGTTGGATTGTTGAGATTTGACATCTCGAATCCTAATCAGAAGGGGGACCCAAATCATGGTACTGAGCATACCGCATAATCGTAGTCCTAAGGGTCACCCTCTGCACATTTGGGGTTGGGGATACGAACACCTGCATCCTACGAATTGCATGCCGAACCGTGGTTTTATCGGAAAGGTAGCGAACATTTGCTGTCTATCCTTTGACTCGTCACTGTCGCTGCCAACATCATCATCTGACTGCAACGCTTCCCCAGTGAGGCTGAAGCGATGCAGGCTCTCGACTAAGCTGTTGGCAGCGTCTGCCACATCCGGTTCTCCTTCGATCACTCGCGTATCGGTCAGGAGGTCAGCTTTTGCAAAGCCGCTCACAATAGTAGGGACCAACAGGTCGAACCAGCACGCCGATATCCAATGAGCAATATCAGAGCGTGTGGGCGGCACCAACTTGAACGGTGTGGCTGCTTGCTGCCTGCGTAGATCGATGACATGCCCTTCCGCCTCCTGTTGGTCGAGATCCATGCGGACGCGGGTAATTGCTGCTTCAACCGACTCGCGTTGACGCTGGCGCTCGCTTTCGTCCATGTTGTACTCCGAGAGCTGGACACGAGGCAGCTCGACCCACCGCCCACGAAGTCTTGCCTTAAATGGCTGGTTCCATGAGATGTCCACCGGTTGACACACGTACGTGTAGCGCGGCGGAACTTTGAGGAGAATGACGTTGATAGGTGCAGCGTAGTCGACCACTTCCTGGGTCCAATGAGCGCTAAAATCGTCCCACAGCAGCAAATCTTGTCGTCGCGGTTGTCTCGATCAGCAAAGTGATACTCAAGGAACTTGAGCGATAGGTCTGAGTTCCACCAAGCCGCCTTGTTGCCGTAGATCTGACATCGATGTCGCTCTTGCAGAGCACGAACTTCTCTCCAAATCCGAACGCCGAACCCGTTTCGCGTCGCGTTGTTTTCGGCTTGCTTCGCTGCGCTCTTTGCCGGAGCGCTTTTGAAAAGTATGAATGGGTCGTACTTCTTGCCTGTCCAGTCTCCTAGGAGCATGGCGGTCGCTTTCTCTTTGCCTTTGTTGTCACACTTGATCCACATCGTCTTGCTCCCTCGCGCGGTGATCGTGCGTTTCAGCAAGTACTAAAAAAATACAGCTAGATGGTAGCGCGTGAGATCCTCTGTACAGCAAATAAAGCGATACCAGCAGTGCTTACCGGTTTGGTCGGCATTAAAGACTTGCATGCACTGCCGCTCAACTAATGTTTGCATCACTTGAGCTCGAAATGCGCACGCGGCCAAGCGTGCATTCTCGGGTGTAGTTTGTTCTTGTCGTGTCCGCGCGCGTAATGGTAGTGTGTTGCCTCATGAAGAGCCTAATCCAGGTGTCGGATGTAGCGAATAAGTCGTCATCGAGGCCACAGTCGCTAGCAACTTCTTTCGCCTTGAGCCGAAGCATAAGACGCGACACTGGTGCGCCGTCCTTCCTGATAGAGTTGACCCACAGCACAATTTGCTCTTCCGACTCCTTTGGGAGGACGGTTTCCTCACCTTGGCGGCGTAGATTCCGGTGCGTTCCCCGCCCAGGCTTACAGGCGCTGCGTATGGTCGCCTCAGCCTTCTGCCACTTCTTGATCTGCTTTTTTCTCGCTCTGCGTTTCGATCGCTGGAGAGTACCGTACAGCTTGTCAATGGTCACGTCGGTATTGTTGCTGAAGCGAAGGTGGTCTAAAACCTCCTCCTTACGGGCGTAGGGGACACCGACGCGTTGGTACGCTCGAGTCTTCCTGCCGCCGCCATTGATGCGAGGGCGCGGCATGGGTGCTTGTCGGATTTTGGAGTGGGTGCCTGCCCACATTTTAGCGCCTCTTGGATCTAAAAATAGTTTCATTCACATCGCTGTCCTGCATTGCTCCATACGATCAGAAATCTTCTTTCTGATTGGTCGGATCGAGGTGACACTTAGAACTAAACGACGCTTAGGACTACGATTATGCGGTACTGGCGGTCAATCAGTTCACTTATGTTGGCGCGGACGGTCGCTTTCGGAGTTCTGTGCCGGTCTCCACGAGCTTGTGACTGACTTTCAGTATGTGAGTGAGTGTATGCTGCCAGGGAGATTCGAACCGCCATCCTCTTGGTTATAAACCAAGAACTTTACCACTAAGCTACACTCCGCGCCAAGTTATTATGACCACCCACATTTTTAGTCGTAACTCAGTCATTTTTTTGAGTTTGGCGACGCTGTTTAGATATGTGATTAGAAGTGTCAAAACTTACCAAAAGCAGTTTTTACCCGCTCCAAAACGACATTTTGAAGGGGGGGGGGGGGGGGGGGGGGGGGG
>JAASGW010000821.1:0-11720 GCA_023334395.1 Phytopythium sindhum | reverse complement strand
CGATGACTGCGCGGTGGGGTGCTGACGATTGACGTAGGTATTCGCCAAGCAATTGCATGGACGCAGGGCCAATGTCGAACGCGCGGAACGTCCAATCTTGTGCTCCAGAGGACGGAGGCGCTACCGCGGCAGCTTTCATGGCGCTCCTCACCGCATTTTCTTTTTCTGGAGAGTCGTTCTCATTGCCTTCGTCATCTTCCTCTTCATCGTCATCTTCGTTGCCCTCGGCGTCATCTCCTGAAGCGGCGGTTAGGATGCTAGCAGGTCCGCTGACAACGCTCGCGCTTGACAACAACTGCTCTGTGACCTCATCGAACGGTTGCCACGCTGTCGGTGGCATCGTGGGCATCGCAGATCCCGCGTGATCGGCAGCAGTACTCGTGGTTGCTAGCATCACATGCGCCTTCTCACCTTCGTACGCAAACTGCCGACGTCCAAAGCGAGTTGCCTCAGCCGGTTCAACCAGCATCATCGCTTGCTGACGCTTCTTCATCAGTTTTTTCTTCCTGCGCATGGCTTTCTTGGTCTTTTTTGGTGACTTCCCACCGTCGTCGTTGATATCACCTTCATCTTCATCTTCTTCCTCCTCCTCTTCGTCTTCCTCCTCCTCGTCCTCTTCGTCACTCGCGGCATTCGCAGCAAGCGTATCCTGCTCCTCTAACGACGTCTCGCCGACGTAAAAGTCTACAGGCAGCAGCAGTCGTGCATTCTTCCGGCTCGCTTTCTGACGCAGCTTCTCGATGGCAGGCACAAGTACACTCCACATCGTCACGGTAGCGGTCGTCGAACGCTTGTCTTCGATACTGTGCGGACTCTCTTGCCGTCGCTTCCGGTCGGCCTGGCAACGAAGAACGCGATAAAAACTTGTAGCGATCTCCCCCACAAAGAAAATTGCATCGGCGACCTCCAGCAGACTATCGATGAGTCGCAGCTTGGTCTCGAGAGATTTGCCACCGACGATCGCGGTCACAAGTTGCGGCTGTGCAGGGATTTGCTGATGTAAAGTCACTGCCCACTGATTGACCTGGTGCCTCAGTGTTGGACCAGCGACTGCGGTAATCGAAACTGGAGCCTCTGACGACGTGGACGCAGGAGTTTGTTCAATATCGGCAATCACCGCGGCACGACTATCAACGTTTCCATCAAACACGCTCTGCGACTCAGCAAACGGCAGCGCGTCCATCACGTAGACAGCGCAGCGACGTGCTAGCTCACGTCCGAGTGCCTTGACAGCGATGGAGCGGTCAGTGGCTGAAGGTGGAGCTGCCACGGGGGTAGCCACAGCCTCGATCACTGGCTGTGGTGCCACTGGTGCCACTACTGGTGGAGCAGCGGGCTCTGCAACGCTCATCTTCTTTTCATCAGTGGTCGATGGAGGCTTGCGTGATGGAGATGGGGCGGCTGTTGCTGCTCCTTTCGGCAGCGACTCTGTTGTCAGTGGTGCTGCTGGCGTCACCGCTGAAGCCTCGGGGACTCTTGCTGAGCCGCTCGGAGCTGAGCTCGACGAAGCCAACTCCTCAACCAGCGCACCAATATGATCGAGTAGTAAGACGCGAGTCGGTTTTTTAGCTGTAGGGTTTGATGGTGGCTGGTCTTCGGACGTGGCAGCGACATCTGCCGTTTCACCCGCTCTTGCTGCAGGGTCTGACTCCGAGGGAGCATCGCTAGCTCGCATCTCACGAAGCTTTTCGTCCAATTCGCGGATGGATGGGCAGAAAACGACGTCTGCCGTCAATCCTAGGGCGCGTTGAAGCAGTGGTGCGACGTCCCCAAGGCTAATGCGCGACTGGATTCGCTGCATAATCTGCTCTGCGCTATCCTCGAGTCGTCGAGATGATAACAACGCGTCCGTACCCGCTTCAGCACCGGCCGGCGCATTCATTTGCGCTTTGACATTGCGTAGCAGTTTCAGCGCCGCTTTGGTCACTGGTGGGGCACTCAGTTCGCTTACAAGAACGACCGTGTAGGTGTGATTGCCCGCGCTCTTGGCCTCTGTTATAACTTGCTGGAGCGATGAGGCGCAGCTGGCCACCTTGCTTGGCACGAACGTGCTGTGTGTAGCAAGCTTGCGATCCAGCTGCCAGCGCAGAATATCGTCGACAGCGCGTGCTGTCGTTTGCCCTTCCATCCCAGCATCTGTCGTTTTGACCAGTTCGAACCATGGTGCAACATCCAGATCCACATACATCAGCAATGGTGTTGGTTGAGATCGCTCCGGTCGAGCTGCGAGTATACTTGACGCTTCGTCTCCGTTGCTGGTCAGCTCGTTCGATACGATGGTCGCAACACGTGAACTGACGGAGGAGATCGAGAGCGCCTTGTCTATCGAAACTCCCTTGGTTGGAAGCCAAATGCGCCCAAACTGTCGTCGCTCGCGCTCAAAGTTCGCCTGACGCACCATATCAAGCCCCACCGCCTCGTCCATGGCACGTGTTACAAGCTCGCGCACGCTGGAGATTGCTGCAGCCTTTGCCGCATCATCATGAGCTCGCGCTGACCCTGGCTGTTGCTGGTGAGGAAGGTGAAGCTGGCGGCCACTACCTGGACCAGCTTTGACCGATGATGCCGGTTGGGGGTTAGCCATTTCGCAGACCACAGGCGTCTCACTCACGAAGTGCAGCAGTCGTTCCGACACGAACGCTTGCAAATGCACCGTCGAGTACGGTGCGGTAGTGGCATTGAAGCGCAGGGACAGGAATGCGTCCTGAAGTCGCGGCCGCAACGCCTCAATCTGCAGTGAGAGCTCCTGGCAGCGCTGCTCGCGCGCTTGCCTTGCTTGCTGACGCTCAGCAACTCGACGAGCGTACCGCTCAGCTTTGGTCTCCTTTTTTGGCTTGGCAATAAGCGTTTTGGACGGGCTGCTGTCATCCTCTTCATCATCCTCGTCGTCATCTTCGTCGTCATCATCATCATCATCATCATCATCGTCCTCGTCTTCATCCTCGTCTTCATCCTCGTCTTCGTCTTCATTTTCTGCCTCTTCAGCTAGCTGCTTCTTCTCGTCTCGGAGCGATCGCGTCAGTTCAGCGATCTTCATGTATCGTGCGACGTCGGCACGTCGACAGGCATCGCGAACGCTCTCCATCATGCCGTTCCACTCGGCCGGTAAAAGTTCATGAGCGCTCGTCTCGCTACTCCCAGGGCTCACACTGATGTGACCGCCACTTGAACTCTCTGAGGTCGCAGCGGGCTCGGCACCTTCCGTGATGAATCTGGGTGAAGTGCTCGCGGGGGCAGCAGACGATGCCTCTACAATTTGTCGTGCGTGCGAATACAGCTCTTGCAGCGACACTAGCGACTCTGGACTGTAGTACACATCATGGAACTCAGTTGCACCGTGGTCGCGATAAAACTGGGCAGCACGACCCGCCGGTGAGAGCTCTACAAAGTCCATCTTTTCGTGCGGCTGCACGTTGTGCAGCATCTCTTCGACGAGCTCCCGTACAAAAAACTTGGTCTCGCGCTCTTCGACAACGGCGCGGCTCCTCTGGCGCTTCTTCCACGGCACAAAGTTGTCAACCGACGTGCATTTCAGGTGCACCTCGACGGGCACGTGGTCATCCGTGACTATTAACCGTTGGTTTTCGTCATGTTTTGCGTCATCCCTCCCGAACAAGACACGCGGCGCTGGATCGGTGCTGAGTAGCCATTTCTCCAGGGATGTTCCGGCCTCCACAGCTTCAAAGCTGAAAATGAACACCTGTGTCTCGCCTGGAAGCAGACTACCTTCCATCACCGACACGCTCGTCGTCACGACCATCGTTGGTACGTCGTGGCTGTCTCGGACGATCCCAGCGCGGTGCGCACCTCTTGGATTCGCCGTCGAATTCAAATGAGCAGACAATTTGGAGTCAAGAAAGGGTGCGCGCCACCACTGGAAGTGCACAACCGTACTGCCCGCGTTCTCGATAGCCACCCGACGCTGCTGCTGTTCACGGATCGGCGAGAAGAAGCTCAGACGGATGGCTGGGGCGCTTTGCATGCAGCCGCCGTTTCTGCGCTGACGTTGGCTGACGTTGTCGTAGATAGTGGCAACGTCACTAGCAATGTTGTTTATAGCAAAATCGCTCTCAATGTCGGAGTCGGCAGAGAACACACGGAGACATGGACCTTTGATTACTTGGAGGTTGTCGTCTTCATTTGCTTCGTCGTCGTAGCCCGCCGTTGCGGCATTGTTGTCGCTCATGTTTTCCTTGGCGTCGCCATCCAGATCGGCGAGTAGCGGTGTCGACGGTGCCTTGGGATTAAATCCTGCTTCTTCTGAAAGGGACGACTCGGACGCCCATTCAAACAGGTCGACTGTCTCAACAACGAGCTGACCCTTGTTGCTGGCGCTCACTTCGTGGGGCAGCAGCTCCTCCAGCCTCTTGCGTAGCCGCCGTTTCTTGCGCTCAAGAAGCTCCAGGGACCGTTTCTCCATTATCGAGAGCGGAACCACCGCAGTTGTACCCTCAGTCGCATCCCCTTCGTCTTCCACGTCGGACCTATTCTTTCCTCCTACTCGGTTGTGGTAGTAGTCAAGCGGTCGTCGCACCTGCGGCCCAACACGCGAGCTCTCACGGATCGGGCAGTACAAACCGCTGAAAATGTTGCCCACGGGCACAAACCGCGTGCCTTCGTCGCGCAAACTCACCAGCCACACGTCGTTGCCCACTTTCTCGGCCATTGGTCGCGCCTTTTGCAGCGCGTCGTACATTTCGACTTGCTCGCGGTACGTTGACGCGCGGCTCATGACGAGTTGAGCCTCGGACTTTCCGAGCTTCTTGGCCGTACGCGCCTTGAAACGCTCCCAATGCGCATTGATCTGGTTCCAGCGCTTCAGAACAGTCTGCTGCCGCTCGTGCGCGAGTCGCTCGTGGATCGGTAGTGACTGAAGCATGCGGCGCCGAGCCACGGCGGCTTCACGCCGCTTTCGTGCGTCTGTAGCGGCTTCTTGCTGATGGGATTTAGCTGTCTCGGCGCGAGCGTCACTTTCACCATTGCTATGAGGCTGCTGGCTGCTCGCAGTATCCTTGACCCGCATCAAGCTCTGTCGCTTGGCCAGTTTTGCCGAGGGCGACGACGACCCCAATGCGAAGTCGGAGTAAGACGGTCCGCGTTCCTGGTCGGCCAGAAACCGGTCGAAGCGATCAAGATCATCTTCGCCTCCCAGAGCAGCGTACGAAATGAGCTTGCCCGACTGCTCATCTCGAACGAGACGTGGGGAAGAGCCGACAGCAAAAGCGCTTGGTTCATCGGAGGCAGTTGTACTCGAGGCGATCGTAGACTGCGTAGCCGAAGCTCCATTCCTTGACACGCTACGCGCGACAACGATCGTCCGCGTCTTCTTCGGCTGCCTGCCGCCACTAGGATCACTCATGCGGCTGTCCACAGCTTGGGTTCCGGATCCTGAAATCCAAAAGTGGCGTAAAGAGTCGCCGAGGTTGCTAACTAACAGATCCTCCTCTCTTCAGCCAGTCGGTGGCTCTTCCCATCCGACGCCTTCACACGCGAGTCGTCACCTGGAAACGCTTGGAGACGTACTTGTAGAAATGCCCACACCTTCACCCACGTTTGGCGAGTCGCTGTCGCTCTGGGACGCGGTGTACAACCAGGACACGGCATCGACGCAGAAGCTGCTTGCGTCTCCTGAAGGGATAGCACAGGTCAATCGCCCGCATGGCGTAAGATGTGACGTGATTGCTTGGAACTGCGTACCTCGACTTCTTCACTTGATTGGCAACTCGACGTGTAGTTGTGGCAAGAGACGAGCGTCCACATCGCGGTGCGTAGGGGCAACGTCAAGCTGCTCACCCACTTGCTGTTCTCCTCGGGTGATGCGAATGCTCGAGCTGTACGTCCATTGCGTCGTAGAGTACAACATCATGAGAGGCGGAAGCGATGAACAGGCACCTGTGTGCGTCTCTGACAGGTGAACGGGTCGACACCGCTGCATCTCGCGGTGCTTCAACGACGCAAGGACCTCGTTGAGAGCCTGTTGCTAGCGGGCGCCAACCCGCTCCTGCGCAATGTGAGTTCATGTGCTTTGGCTCTCCGCAGCTACTCAAAGATCATGATCCCACTTACGGATGCGGCATGAGGATGCTCGTTCAGTATCAGGGCAAGAACGCGATCCGACTAGCGCGCGACATGGACGCCGCGCCTTTGGCCGCGACCCTCCAGCGCCACGTCGACAGCTCACGCGCTCTCGCCAGCATCGACCACAGTCGGTGACTGCGTGCTTGTTGACGGCTATATCTACGAAGAAGCACCACAGACACCCGCACAGACCATGATACCATGAACCAATGCACTCCACACCTCGTTGACAAGCCCAGGTTGGCACCTCATCGTGTTGCCAGGAGTGATATTTGTTCTTGAATCGGGAGGTTCATCGCTTTGCTTCTCCCTTCATGTTGCTCTCGTCACAGAATCGCCGCCTAGAAGAGCGGGTCGTCCTTCATGGGCGCGCTGCCACCCTTGAGCGCCGAGGGCACCTCGAATAGCCGCCGCACGGACGTGTGGTCAAACGACTCGTGGTCGATGCCGTCGGCGTCCACGACGGGGAAGATACCGTTGCCCTGGCGCTCCTCGGTGCCGAACAGCGGCGGGTTCATGACGCTCACGAACTCGAGCTCGTCCGTGTCAGCCGTGAGCTCGGCCACCTCCGCCGCGTTGAGCGCGAACAGCGAGCCCTCTCCAATGACGCGCGGCTCGCTCTCCTCCACGTGACCCGAGGCCTCCATCAACTGCACGCGGCCCGAGCCGCGCGTCACCAGCACCGCGTACACGTGGTTGGTGAACACCAGCCGGAGGGGCGTGCCCTTCTTGAGCACCTCGTGCTGGATCGAGAACCCGCAGTCGTCCCCGCGCACCAGGTAGCGCCTACCGGCCGTCAGAAGGAGCGTGTTAACACCAATATATAGCCCCCTACGTCACTGCCACGATGAACCGCAGGTGCCACGTACTTGCTCTTGTGGGCGCCGCCCTCCGACAGCACCACGCGGCGCTCCTTCTGCACGTCCTCCGGCCCGCGCACCAGGAACGCGGCCGCGCGCGTCGCGTGTAGCGAGCGCCGCGCCTCCGCCCCCGCCTTCTTCGCCATCGCCGCCAGCATCACACGCGCCAGCATCTCGTCTTCTTCTTCCGCTTCTTCCCGCTGGCCTTTCTTCTTGTGGTGATTCCCTCTTCTTCCCCTGTGAATGTGTCACTCAATTGGATACAGTTGCCTCCCTGGGGTATGTCGGCTGTAACATGGCAACCCACGGTACATGTGGCGCGTAACCCGCCGCTCATGTCAAGCGCAAGATCGGATCCCAAGTTGAGGTTACATGCGTGCGCGTAACCCGCTGGGCCTGATCCGTCGCAGCATCTATGCCCACTGCGTTTAGTAACCGGTCCGCAGCTCTGTCATTCTAACTCAGTAAGCTGGTCAGCTTGAAGAGCACTTTTAGCTACTAAATGTACTGACTTGATGTATATTTTATACCTGTTTACTGCCGGGAGTGAGCTTTACCTTTCCCTGACCATCACTCCTGTGCGGTCCGCTGCCCGCACGTCAGTTTCCCTTGCGCTTTCCCATCCGCCTGTCAGTTCATTTCCCGATACAACAGGAACTGAAAAAACGCAACGCACGTTCCGGACGGGAGTCGATTGCTCTCCTGCTTCTTCTTCTCTGTCTCTGTTGCTGTAGAGGCGACTAGGACGGCAGCGATGGGGAACGGGGTGTCGAACGGCATGGAGATCTTCGAGGCGGGCGAGCTGGAGGCGGAGCTCAAGCGGCTGGGCGGCGCGGGCGACTCGAGCGTCAAGAAGCTGCTGGGCAGCGGCTACCGCGACGTTGTGGGGCTCGTCATCCGCCCGCAGCGTGCCGACTACTCGCTCGCGGACCTGGGCGAGATCAGCTTCCGTCTCGCGGACGCGGACGACCCGGCCTCGTCCCCCTCGACATCCAAGCGCGTGGTCAAGCGGACGGACTTCGAGGTGCTCAATGACCGCACGCTCAAGCTCGTGTGCTCGCACTGGCAGCTCTACGAGGACGACGAGGAGGACAGCCAGCCTATTGCGGCGCCGTGCCTCATCTACTTGCACTCGAACATCGGGTCCCGCGTGGACTCGCGCCGCGTGCGCAACCACGCGCTGCGGCGCGGCTTCTCGGTGCTGGCGTTCGACTTTTGCGGCTCGGGCAAGAGCGATGGCGTCTACGTGACCGTGGGCTGGAATGAGGCCAGGGATCTGAACGCAGTGCTTCAGGGTGTGGAAAGCAACCCGTCCGTGACGTCTTTTGTCATCTTCGCGCACAGCATGGGTACGTTCCCGGCCATCGTGAACGTTGCGTCGCGCTCGCTCGTGGAGGTCGACAAGAAGACGCAGGCCAAACTCGACTCGTTGCCGCAGGAGCTGCGTCCGGCGAACGTCAACCAGCTTGGAAAGCCCATCAAGGGCCTCGTGATCGACGGCGGGTTCGCGACCATGGCACAGGCGAACGAAGGGATGGTGCGCACAATGCAGAATGAAGGCTTTCCCGTGCCCAAGTCCGTCATGAAGCTTGCGCTGGCGGCGATCAACCAGAGCGTCAAGAAGCGTACCGAGGTGGACATTGACCAGCTCCGTCCTATCGACTTTGTACCGGCGTGCACCATCCCAGCGCTCTTCCTCGCCGGCAAGAACGACAAGTACATTGCGCCCGAGCAGAGCGACGAGCTCGCGAGCAAGTACCCCGGCCCCGCGACCGTTCTGAAGGTCGACGGCGAGCACTACGACCCGCGCGATGACCAAGTGTACGCGAACGCGGTCGACTTCCTGTACGGCGCGCTGCATTCGAGCCCGAACAACGCCGACCGGAATTGATCGAACGCCCGTCAAGGTGAGTGTTGGCATTCATCACAACTTCTACTCAGTATGAACCAGCAGAAGCGCATCGTGTCGTAGGCAAAGTAAATGTACACATTGGACGCGATGATACGCAGATAAAAGGTCAACACGCTGCCTCCCATCATGCCGGTCTTCCCGAACGCTTCCAGCACGCGCGATGAGAAGAACCCTACCGGACCGGCGGCAGCGAGCAGGTCAGGTCGTACTTGACGTCAATAAAATAGTCGAGCGCGTCGTCGCTATCGTACAGGTCGAGGAAGTGGATGTGCTTGGCCGGCGAGATCTCCGAGTCGCAGTTCGCGTACTCCTCGACGAAGTCGTACTCCTGCATCTCGCGCTCCGTGCTGCCTGTGTCGCTTGCGCCCGCTTCCTCGACATCGCTGTCATGCTGGTGAACAACTCCACGTGACGGATCATCGCCGCTGTGAACAGCATGCGCAACCGTCGGCGTTGAATGGCACCTGCCGCTGGTATGAGCAGTCGACTGGCGGCTGCTGTTGGTTCGCGCCTGTTCCTGGCGCCGCGCATCGGCAGCACGAAGTTCCTCCTCGATTTCGTTGCGGTAGAACACGCGCAGCTCGTGCAACGAGTCGAACGGGATGGGGCCAACGAACGATTTGTCCATGCTCAAGCGGATGAGCGTGTCACAAACGCATTCGTCGCGGTTCAAGAGTCCCGACCGATACGGCGCCGTGACAGCTTGCAGCATGTCGTGCGAGAGCTTGAACATCTCGTACACGTCGAACGCGTCGTCGCACGCCATGATCCGCGGCTGGTTGAGCTTGAGCAGCGCGAGTCCGATGCGCAGCAGCACGTGGCTGCCTTCGCAGAAGAACACGTCCCAGATTCGCATCACCGGCTCGAAGGGCAGAGTGTTCAAGAACAGACACAGGAACCACTTGAGCGTGAACGGCTCGAAGTCGACGCCCAGTCGCTGCATGTGGTGATAGAGCGCCGGCAGCTTCTGCTGCACCAAGTCCGAAAAGACGCGCTGGTCCGCACGGCTGCCAGCCATGCTGCGCGTGTGATACATTGGCGTCAGCTCCTCGACGATTGCTACTAGCACCCAGAACGCCTCTTCTTCTTCCATTTGGTGGAGCAGGACTGCCGCCAAGAAGTTCATGCTCTGGCAGTATCCGATCGACGGGTTGCGCAGCGAGTACGCCTGCAGCACGCGACGCAGTTCGCTGATACTCTTGTATCTGCGTCGTGCGCCGTCATTCTCCCAAATGCCGCTAGCCGAGCCCGTCCCAGCTCCGAGGCTTGCGCCCATGTCTTGGCTGTGACTCAGGTCCACCGGAAACGTGCGCGGAAGGTCCTTCTCAATGTCCATGACGGTGCTCTTGCTTAGGCTGTGCGACCGCTGTACCAGCTCCGTAT
This sequence comes from Phytopythium sindhum, assembly GCA_023334395.1. NCBI lineage: Eukaryota > Oomycota > Peronosporomycetes > Pythiales > Pythiaceae > Phytopythium > Phytopythium sindhum. The sequence continues at coordinate 1,487 of JAASGW010000821.1, read as the reverse complement.
ACGACTCCGTCGCGGTCTCCTTGAGATCGGCCGCGCCGCTGCACATCCACCACACTTGGCCTCGGAGTTGCGGCGGGATGCCCGCGCGGACCAAGTTGTCGAACTGCCGCGACTGGATCAGCACCTCTGCGGCTGACGTCAGGTTCGTAAACGCCTGACGAACGGCTTGTCCCGCCGCCTTGGACGGCGACAGCTTGTCGTCCTCGTCCGCGTCCATGTCAACGTCTGTCCAGGAAGACGACATCGCCACCGTCGTGCGACGATACCCTTCCTCCTTCTCTCGCTCCGTGAGCGTCTCCTTCACGGCACCGGCGCGCGCCTCGCTCTCGAGCTCAAACCGCTTCTGGTTCTCCTTCCACTTCTGGCACACGCGCTCCTGTTTCCAGTCGTGCGCCTCGAACTTGTCGCCCCACTTGCGCAGCCTGGCCAGGTACAGCTCCTCGATCCGCGCCACGTCCGCCCGGGTCTTGGCATCGGCGCCCGCGAAATGGCACTGCAGCACCTGGCTCTCGCAGTCGCACGCGAGCTGCTGCCTCGTGAGCGAGCCGCGCGCCGATCGGCCCAGTCGCTCGGGCGTCGTTACCCCGAGCTTCGCCGCGGGGTTCCAGGAGCCGGAAGCGCCGCCAGCGCCGTCTCCCGACACACAGAAGCGCCGCACGGGGCGGAAACAAGCCAACCGCAGCCCGTGGCGGCGCTCGAGGGCCGGCACGCAGTCGTCGGCGACCGCCAAGGTGCGCGCCATGCTCGAGGAACGGAGTCTCGCAGAGGAAGCGTCGGCAGCCGATCGACGCTTGCCACTTCCGTCCTTTCTCGCTCTTTGCCTTCGAATTGGAAGGGAAAGGAAGGAATGAGCGAACTGGTGGTGGTTTTCCCTGTGTTTTGCTTATTCCTGGGGAAAAACCTTGGCGACAGCGAGTAAAACCTCGGTGTGGAGATGGTAATTCAGCGGGTCTTTCGCAGAAAAAAGAGCGACAAGCAGGTTGACGTTGAGGGTAAAAGTTAGCGACAAAAACACCGACCTCAAGTGATAAAAGCTTACAATAAATAACACCTAGCCCAGATAAACCAAATACGAGTGTACCACACCAAAAGTTACGTAGTTAGAGTGGACTACACCATTTTTGAGAAACGGTCATACTTTTACGATTCGGTTGGCACGCTCGTGTATGACTGGCACTTTAGCACACAGTAATACAAAGTGATACGCAGAGTGGGAAGCGATGCATGTTGAAGTCGAACACCTGCAAGGATTCCAAACGCACATAAACACGCTGTGATGCCGCGCCTTCATGGCGTCTCCCACCTGTTTGAGGCGCGCTCGAACAAACAGCAGGCGTCAACTCGGTTACCCTCCGCGTCAAAATAGCTCGGCCACCTAGTTTTTTTGACGTATCTCGGCCAATATTTCGAATTTCGGCGCGCTGTTTGAGTATGTGGTGCATCTCATTGGTAGAAAGGCTGCTTTAGGGCAAAAATGTGCAGATTCG
>JAASGW010000820.1:0-11738 GCA_023334395.1 Phytopythium sindhum | reverse complement strand
TTTTTTTTTTTTTTTTTTTTTTCCCTCTATCTCGTCCCTATACCAGACATTTCATATTTCTAATACTACAGAGTCATAGAGAAGCAGACACAGTACTAACACACATTCAGCTCTTGCAGATGTGCAAAGCGAAAACTATCGGATCATTCACAGCATGAACATCCGCAGCATGAACATCCGCAGCATGAACTCACCTCTCGCCATCTCCAACATCGTCATCTCACGGTCTGCGGGAAGCTCTAGCGGCAATGACGCGCTCGACTCGTCCTCCTCGGCCTCCCCGTCGTTCAAGTACACTACCGAGGATGCGACACCGCCCGCCGCATCCGGAAACGCCATCCCGCTGTTGCTGCGCGTCCGCCGCGTGCGAATCCTTGCAGTGGCGACCGTCAGCTGCGCGCTCGTAGCAGGTATCATGGTCGTCCTGTCCCGCGGGATCACAGTCGCGTCCGTCCACGTTGGAGACGGCCAGACCCTGGACGAGGCCCTGCGCACTGCCAGCGACTACAACCTATACGCGGGCATGGGCACCGCACTGCTGGTGCGGCCGCTGCTCGTGATGGTCGCGTCTGTGGCCCCCGCGGCCCTGCTGTGCTTTGCCACGGACGCCGTCATGCAAGACCAGGATCAACGCGGGCTGTTCGCAGCCCGCAGGTGGGCCAGCAGGATAGGCATTGTCTTGCTCTACAACGGACTCCTATGGCTGCTCAGCAGCGGCTTCCACGCCGTCAACACGCACGCGCGGGTGTCCCCCGTCCACAGTGCTGTCACTGCGTCTGCATCCGCAGCGAATGTATCTGCTGCGAACGGTATTTTAAGCTCCGTTCTCCGTCCGTCCCCGGCGTTGCTCCCAGCCACACCAGAGTGCTTGCAGCCATCTCCGCAGCGGATCCCGGCCCAGATCGTGTTCGCCTTCCCGTCCACAACGTGGATGATGTTGGTACTCCCGTCTGGCCCCGTCCTCACGGACGCTAACACTCTCTCAATCTCCATGGACGCATCCTCGTCCGCTGGGGATGGGATGGTCCCCATGGACGTGACGGCCGCACGAACCCTCACCGGGTTCGCCCTGCGCGCCGCAGACGACTTCTTCCGCCCGCGGTCGTCCGCCCCCAACACCAGCCTCTTCTCTATTGAAGCGACTGCGGACGACGTGGGGACACTTGGGGACGCCGTCCGGTCCGTCCTCACGTCCGCCATCGCGTTCCGTCCGCAGTGGACCAACTTCAGCCTGGCAGACGCGAATTTACAGCTCGTGGACGCGTCCTTATCACATTCCATTGCCTTCCAGGCCGCGACGCTCGAGCTCCCGCTGGCCGCCGGCTTCCTCAGTCGCTTGATCGAGGTCGACGCCAACGCCACTACTACGAGCGTCGAGTACGGGAATCAGAGTACGAACGCGTCCAGCGGAGGGGACGTCGAGTTCCAGATCAACCCCAAGGAGGAATGCGGCCGCCGCGCGTGCGTCGTCAGCGCCCGCGGGGCGTCTCCTACTTCAGCAGCAGCCGACTGGGGCGGTCAGGTGCGCGTACTGCCCATCTGCGTGAATGCGGACGGGGACGAGGACGCGGAGGCGACCATGGACGTGGACAGAGAGGGATGCGAGCGGCGAGCCGATAGTGCAGTGCTCGTCCTCAGCTTCGCCTCGCGAGTCCAGGGCGACGCCATCGCCACTTCGGACGGCAACAACTCGCTGATAACTCTGACCAACGCGCGCAAGATCTTCCAGGTGACGGTGGGCCGCCTCTCATGGTCCACGGACGCCTGCGGCTCCTCATCTAGCGACTGCGGCCTCTCCTTCCCCCTGACAGCGTCCGACGGCATCAACAGCGGCCGAGTGGTGGTGGATGCGTCGCAGCTGCCGTCCACGAGTGATCTAGCCGCCTACTCGCCCTCGCCGCTCGACTGGACACCTCTGGTGCTCGCCAGCGCGCAGGAGGTGGACGCCGGCGGTGTGCTCAAGAACGACCTTATTTTCCCTCGCAGCTTCACCGACTCGTCCGCCTTCCGCGAGCTGTCGGCGTCGCAGTGTGAACAGGAGCGTGGCGCCTTCCTCGACTTGGTAGAACGCGGCCGCTACTTCTCAGAGCGGTCTCTGACTCCTGCCGCGCTCTCGGGACTCTTCTGGCTGCTACAGGGAGGGTCGACGACCCAGTCACTCACCTCCGACGGCAGCGGCGGCACCTCCAGCTCCGCCACCGCCGGAGACACCGCCTCGTACGTTGACATCGAGCTGGCGGTGCCCGATGCCGCCGCCGTGCTCACCTACGCCGGGTGCGCGGCGCTGTGGCTCATGGCGGTGGCCGTGTTCCTGGGCGGGCGGCGGCGCGAGGCTGACATCGAGCGCCGCTTCAAGCCCGCTCACCTGGCGCGCGCGCTGCTGGACAACGACGCGGCCCCGGGCGGCGACGGCGACGCGTTCGGCGGCTTCCTCGGCGGTGGCAGCGGGCTCTTCTCCCACCGCGTGCTGCACATCAACCTGCTGCACGTGGGCGGCCGCTTCCTGGCCAACTCGGAGTTGCTGGACGAGTTCGAGCTGGGCGGCGTGGCACTGCGCCACCGCGGGCGGCCCAGCGACGTGCTCATCGTGCCGGCCACGCAGTCCGCCACCGCCTCGTACCTCAGCGCCGCAGGGGAGCTGCAGCAGACCAATGGTCTCAGCAACTACTACCGACAGGTTGACCAATTCCAGGGCTAGGTCATCTAGAGGAGCGACGTGAACGAGATGGATCCAAGGCGGTGGATGGCATTCACTTAAGACTCGAGGCACTCCACATCGACAGACGCTTGGGCGTTGAGACAGGCTCACAGCTTGACCAGCAACGGCCGCAGGTCCAGGGCGACAACGGGGACCGCGAAGCCCGCCGGGAGCGGGACAGAGCTGTCCTCGACCTCCAACAGGCGTCGCGAGTCGAACGAGACGATTGTGGGCGCGACGATCTCTGTCACGGGCATCGCAGGCTGCTCGGTGGATCCACTCCGCACCAATAGCAGCCGGTACTCGCCCTTGTTGACGTCCGGTGGGATGCGGACGCTCAGTACGCACGCGACGCCTGGGAAGCGGCCCCACTGCTCCGCCTTGTGATCCAGCACCGCCCACGGCTGCAATACGTTGACCTCCACCTTGAACGTGTGCAGCTCCGCCCTCAGGGACCTCCGCGCCGACGCTCGGCACAGGGACGAACGCGTCGTCCGGCTCCATGAACATCATGCGCTTCACGAACGTGTCCCCAGCGGGCTCCAGGTGCTCGAAGCGCGTGCCGGTGGCCTCGTGGATCAGCTCCCGAAGGAACATTAGCGTTTTCCTGTGCACCCAGCCGGGGAACTCCACGATCAACACCTTGCCGTCCACCCAGATCATGTTGCGCGACCGGAACGCCTGCTCCTCCGACTTGACAAAACGGATCCAATCCGCCTTGGAGGCCGTGCACACCTCGAAGCCCCAGTCGGAGTCCTCGCGCGTTGCAGCGGCCAGGCGAACACGCGCGTCGTTCAGGTCGAGAGCTCGCAGGCGCCGGTTGATCCGCGCCACCGCCATGCTCCTGTCAGTTGGGTGATTGTGGAGGGTCTCGTCCCGCGTAAATGTCTCTATTAGAACTTCCCTAGACGCTGTCGCGGGTCGATAGGTTTCAAACTCAACCACATATTCCTTTGTGCGTTTGTCGTGATACTCCCCTTGCTCTCTGCTACATCTACAGACGCTGCCAGCACTCCATGTCACTTAGCGCGCTCCGCCCTGCTGCAAAAGCCTCCCGTGCGCTGCTTCCTCCTTCGTGCGCGTTGCGCGATTAGAGCGCTGCCTGATGAGCCAGGCGACCCCAATGCACGCTCCTTCCGCCCAGAGCCGTCCTGTATAGCGACACGGTCGTCTGACAGAACGGATAACCCGTTACCAGCAGGCGGGAGGTTGTCGGCGTCTGACAGCAGCGAGAGCAGCTCGTCGTCCCAGTCCATTGCGCTCGTCAGTAGTTATGTGTCGGGTAGAGCTCACTTCGGGCACCGAAGCTCGGCGCACAATCAACGAGTCTTGGGTGGTTTATGTCATGCTTCAGCTGCTGGAGCGAGGTAGCCAGAGGCTCAAGTTGCTCGAACTGACGTTCAACATGGGTCACCATCACTAACAAGGTGTGGCGCACGCTCAGGATGGTCACACATGCTAGACGTAGGCTCGCGTTGCACGTCGCCTGGACTACAAATACCAATTCAATCGGGCGATTGAGCTCTTGCCTTCGCTGATGGCACAGTCCGCGGTTTATCAGGGACATTCTGCCGTCGGTACTCGCGTCAGGACGCTTCACTGATGGTCAGACACACGCGCGCTTGGTGGTGACCCATGCAGCCTTTTCATTCCCACCAGCCTCCCAGCTCTGCTGTGCTATCAGCAACCACTACGCCTTCTTGATTTCCGGCTCTGCTTTTAGCCCGAAGAAGTCACTGGGGCGCTGTGGCTGCAGATCCGAGTCGCCGTTGACCGCCTCACGTAGCCGTTATCGTTTGAGACGGTCTAGCCGTCCCTTGTCAGCACCGACAACGCCAAGACTGAGGCGCCGAAGATACGAGTGCGGGGTTGGAAAATTGCTGGACAACGACGCTTTCACCGCTTCGTTATGGGAAACCGTCACTAGTGGTCTGCTGCTATAAATACTCCACGCTCAATGGCATCGCTTTCATCTCAACACGCTATGAATACGCAGGATACGACTGATCGGCGCGTCCGGGTAACAGACAGTGAACAATCCGATTAATGGCAATCAGGTTGTCAGCGACACTTTGAACTGCCAGGTGTAAACACGTCATGGGATCTTAATAGCTCGCGGCGAAGAAACTCCTCGCACATTTACCGCCTATCTTCTGTAGTGACACGATCAGAGAGCCAAACGACACGTTCCGGACCCGTCCACGTCCTCTGCATTCCGACATTTCCAGCGACCTCGACAACCAAACCAAGCCTCTTCTCCGTCCAAGCTAACAGCGATGGCGCAGAACCAGCCGAACGACAGCTACGCCCTGCCGGTCTACGCGGCGAATTCTCGACCGGTGCCCACGGACATCACCACGGTCAAGCAAGAGGCCGGCCTGTGTAAGTGCTGCTCTAGCTGCGTGCCCAACTTCTGCATGGTCATCTTCTGTCCGTGCGTCTCGGTGGCGCAGATCTCCGAACGCCTGGGCGCCGCGTTCTACTGCGTCGGCTTGATCGTGTCCATCTTCCTCAACTGGATCTGGGTGTGGCTCCTGCGCTCCAAGACGCGCCAGCACTTCCAGATCCCCGGGAGCTGCTGCGGCGACTGCTGCACCGCGTTTTTCTGTTCGAGCTGCGCCGTCATGTAGATCTCGACGCACGTCAAGAGCTACGAGAACAGCACGGGGTGGGTGCGGGCTCACGGGATCGCCGCCGGCAGGCTCGCCTCGCTCTCAAGGTCAATCTTGCGTATGGCGTGGAACTAGCACGTGCTCTGGAACTTGCTCGCAACGCACTGCTCCAAATAGTAGTCGAGCTCGTCCTGAAAGAGGATGGCCACTATCATTCATGGTGTGCTTCACGATGGGAAACAGGTCCATTATCACGTCTGGCGCAGCGAACCCGTCGGGGAGCGGTGCGTCCGGCGCGATCCCCAGCAGGCGACGCGGGTCGAAGGTTACGAAGCTCCCTTCTTCGATATCTGCGGGCGACATTTCTGGCTGCTGGACAGCTCCGTTCGCCACGGAGAACAGTGCAAACTGGTGGATGCATAGTGTGGGCGAAAAGCGGAGGCACGGGAAATACGCCACACCGGGGAAGCGTCTCCATTCGTGCGTCACTGCTCAAAGACTGGGCCGCCGGCGGGCGACGCCCATCTCGACCTTGAGCGTGTGATACTCGTCCCACGCGAACCCGCGTGGAAGTATTGCTTCAACCACCTTACGAGTCGGACCTAGGACGCATGGGACCCCTGTGGGTCGCAAACAACGGCATCTTGTGCCGGTGCTGGCGAGCAGCAGCGACTCAGAGTGGATCATGGCTGCTTCGTGCGCCGGTGTCGGCAGCTCCATGACAAACACGGTGCCGTCGATCCAGTGGAAGTTGCGCGAGCGCACCGCCTCGCCTTCGCCTTGGCGAAATTGGCCCAGGCGTCCATGGGGCCTCGCACTCGGCAAGCCCCGGGTCGTTGTCGGCGCGCGCGGGTGATTCGAGGAGCTGCAGCACGGCCCTCATGTCGAGCTGGCGGCTGCGCGGGTCACGCATAGCCGCCACGACTCGCAATGGAAGTAAAAGAAGCAGAGGCGACGATAGGTGGGAAGGAAACAGAGCAGCAGCAGCAGCAGCAAATTTGCTCGCCGCGTCCCGCTCGAAGGCCCTGAAACACTCGTGTCATTGGACACATTGAAGCTGATGCTGTGTGGACCACACGCCAACTTGAAGTGGGGCTGTGTCAGTCTCGATTTAATTCATTTTTGGTTAGTAACAATGCGGAAAATAACATAATATTGCACTATGAATAGTGACTTGCTCAAACTGTGGGCTCCTACACAGAGGATACCACACACGACTGACGGGAAAGCTTTCCGCGCTCCTCCTCCGCGGTCCAGCTTCCTGGCTCCCCCCTCGAGGACCCTGGCGAAGACTCCTTGCGCAAGCGGCCATGAGCGCCGGTCCTCCATCTCCCCGCCTCTCGTCATTTCCAGATTTGCGGCTTCGGGAAAACAACAGCGGCAAGCATGAGCGCCGGCGACTGCTTCCGACCGCCCGATGGCCTCGGCGACCGATCGGCGGCGCGGTACCGCCACTTCAGGCGCTTCGTGGAGGCGCAGCACGGCGAGCAGTTGGACCAGACGCTGTTCGGGCTGCTACTGGGCGCCGAGAGTATGCGCGACGAGATGCGGACGTACGAAGAGCAGCCGTCGAGTCTCGTGCGGCTGGCTCAGACCGGGCACTTTGTGCGGCAGCTACAGCGCCTGAATAGGATCTTGGACGAAGCGAGCGCCTCGTACGACGTGGGGGAGCCGCGGGAGCTCAAGAACTGGACGACGGCGCTGGAAATGGAGCGCGAAGCTCGCATGGACCGATTCAACCGGACGCTAGCAATGCTGGAGCGCAAGCGAGGCCAAAACGGCGACGAACGGGAATGGAATAAAGCATCAGTGTCCTTCCTTGATGAACTGGAGACAGAGGAGCAGCAAGAAGAGGTGCTGACGCTGCTGAAAGCTGTCATCGACAACTACGCAGACGACGTGCTGACGCCCCATGAGACCCAGACAATTGTACGGGCGTTCACGTTGGTGGCCGAGAACTCGAATGTGTGCGTGTTGTCGCTCCCCGCGTGGTTCATCCCGGTGTTCGAGTTCGGTAGCACGTTCGGGCTCTCCCGATGGGGAAACGACCAGCACATTTCGGATCATTCGGACCCGACGGGTTTCATCCAAGAAGCGGACATGTGGTCGAGTCTGAATCATCCGTACATGGCCAAGTTCCTTGGGGCCAGCCACGTCGGCAGTCGGAAGGTCATCGCGCACGAGAAGCTACGGCCGCTGAGCGAGTACATAGTGGACGTGAAAGACCAGACTCAGGTATGGCGTCGACTGCACGAGCTCACGTTGGGACTGCAGTACCTGCACGAACGAGGGCTGTCATGCAGACTCCTATCAATCGACCGCTTGAAGTGCACTCAGTACGAAGCCAAGCTAGTGCTGCTAGGTCCTGACCTCCATGCAGGTGACGCTGACAAATCAGTCCAAAGCCGTCAGCAATCGGATCTTCAGGCGCTTGGCGCCGCTATCTTGAACGTTCTGCACGAGGTCGACTCGCCACCAGATCCAGCAAATGGGGACGAGACGAAGCGCAACCGGTTCGAGTTCATCCCGACCGAGCGCCCCGCGTTCGTCGCTGAAGCAGAATGGGCAGTGATAGAGCAATTGCATCGCTTCGATCCCGATCCAACTCGCGCTCTGCTGCGTGTGATGACCTTGATTGAACCACTCGCGGGGATCAGCAAGAAAAGCGATGTGCTCGAGAACATCCAGTCGACAGACTGGGACCGAGCTTTCGTCGACGGCAAGGTGGACATTGGCCGCATCACTGTTTACACTGGTGAGTATTTACCGGTCGCCAAGGTCTTGTCGGATTGCGAAGAATGGTCCGGTGATGATTCCCTTTCGAGACCCGTTCATGTGCGCCTCGCGGATGTCTGCACCCAGCTTTGCCAGCGAGTCGACCATCAGCCGGAAGAAGAAATGTTCAAGAAGGCGATTGCGCACTTCATCCGTCTTCTCAATCAATTCTACCAGTACCTGAAGCCAAAACACTCGCCGTCAGTGGCCTCCGCGGGGTCTCTTGCCGGCACATTTGCTTCGATTGGAACGAAAGTTGGTGGGGACGACCCTGGAACGCTCGTGAGGCTGCATGTGGACATCGACCGCGTGCTGCGGAAGCACGACCTCGACGGCCACTCGGTCCTAGAGCATTTGTGGAAGCCGCAGTTGAGAGAGTTGTGGTCGGATGCTCAATCAGCGTCACTAGAGATGCGGAGTCGCGTGGCATCAGTGAGAGACGAGCAAGGTCGTGAAGCAAGTGCCGACCAAGGCCAGCAAGACACGCTAGCGCTCCTCGGACGCTCGATCTCTAAGTATAAAGTCAACCCATGGCTGAACTCGCAACAGCGTGCCGATGCCACGAGTGCGTGGTTCCCATTGATATTCTCTCGGTGGTTTATCTCTCCGTCTGAAGTCGACTTCGAGCCGCACCCCAGTCTCGGTGCCGGGTCATTCGGATCTGTCCACTTCGGGCGGTGGTTCGACACCCCAGTCGTGGTGAAGCGTGTGCTCGCGAACCCGACCAGAGCCGTCCTCGCGCAGTTCCGCCAGGAGGCTGACGTTTGGTTCCGGCTCAACCATATCAACGTCGTCAAGATGTACGGCGCGTGCGACCTCGGTGAGCCGTTCTTCGTATGCGAGTACGCGAGTGGTGGCGACTTGAACAAGTACGTGGAGCAGCAAGGCCGTTCGACGTACTTGATTTGGTACAGCCTGTTGAACGCAGCGCTAGGGCTTCAGTATCTGCACGACAACGGCATTGTCCACGGCGACTTGAAGGCGAACAACATCTTGGTTGGTGCCGATGATGTAGCGAAGCTGGCGGACTTTGGCTTGAGCGTATCAACGAGAGGAGGAACGAGTGAAAATGGTGGCGGTGCACAAGGCGCGTACCGCTGGAAGGCGCCGGAGCACATTGCCGGGGCGATGGCTACGTTCGCTGCGGACGTATACTCGTTTGCCATGGTCATGATCGAAGTTGTGACGGGTCAAGTTCCATGGCACAGGCTTCCTGATGTGGCAGTGATGAGTAACGTGGCTGATGGTAGAATTCCACGCCAACCGATGGGCATCGAGGATAAAGAGTGGCGCCTCATCCAGCGGATGTGCTGCTTCGAACCGACAGAGCGCGTGACAATCGACACTGTCGTTGCCCACTTAACCTCGCTGATAGATGGGGTGGACAGGACAACTTGGCAGCTCTCGGTGCAGGGCTTAATCCCTGCCAATCCTTACAAGAACCGCGTTCAGGCTCGTGGCGGCGCGCTTATGAGCTTGCTATCGCTAGCAACGAGCAACAACACGAGGTTGTCTGCGCTGGCAGCGGACCATCTTGCGGCTGTGCATATCAACCGGAACACGCAGTCGGAGCAACGGGAGGTTGATGTCATTGTCAGCCTGCTGGCGGTTGGAAGTGATGCAGGAAAGCAGTGGGCGGCCGACGCTTTGTGGAGGTTAGCACTGAGCAACGCGACCAACAAGAAGCTGATTGCTGCAGCTGGCGCCATTGAACCGCTGGTCAAGCTGCTTTTCGATGGCAACGACGAACAGAAGTTCCAGGCCGTTGGAGCGCTGTTCAACCTCGCATCTGACGGACGAAACAAGACACTGATTGCTGAGGCCGGTGGGATTGCCCCCTTAATCGCGTTGCTGAGCAACACCAACGATGACTTGAAGACGAAGGTTGCGGGCGTGCTGAGAAATCTCGCCATAAACCCTCAAAACAAGGAGACGATCGCTCGTGCGGGCGCCATTCCGCTGCTTGTTGCGCTGGTGCGAGAAGGTGCCGGCCGTCAGAAGGAGCAGGCAGCTGCAGCACTGAGCAATTTAGTGCAGCTTGAAGCAAACAGGCACTTGATCGTTGACGCAGATGGGATAAAACCGCTGGTGCAGCTGGTACGTCGCGGCAACAACGCAGAGAAGGAGAGAGCTGCAGGGACGCTCATGTACCTTTCGATGAGTGCATGCAACAACGGGCCGATCGCTGCTGCAGGTGGAATTGGGCCTGTGGTGGAGCTGATCCGCAGCGGCACCGTCGTGCAGAAAAACGCTGCAGCCCACATGTTGCAAAACATTTCTGCAAACCCACGCGCCGTCCCCCGGATAGTTACTGCGGACGGTATCGCACCTCTGGTGTCGCTGGTGCAAAATGGGACCACTGTCCAAAAGATAAACGCGGCCATCACCTTGTCACGCCTTGCGAGGGGCAATACGCGCAACCAGTCATTGATCGCTGACGCCGACGGTGTGGCTCCGTTGGTGAACTTGGTACGCGATGGATCCGCGGATGATAAGCTACATGCGGTCATCGCCCTGATCAATCTGTTTGAAAACAACGAGCGCAACCAGAAACTCGTTGCTGGCGCTGGTGGTGTGGATCCGCTAGTGGCCTTGGTGCGTGACGGAACTGCTGATCAAAAGAAACATGCGGCTGTCGCCCTCACCCGACTTGCATGGAACAACGAGCCCAATCAGATCTTGATCACTGATTGCGATGGTGTGAAACCGTTGGTGGCTTTGGTGCGTGACGGAGACAACAATCGAAAGCGGGAGGCTGTAGCTGCGCTGGCAGTTCTATCGATGCACCCTCGCAACAAGCGGATTATCATTCAAGCAGGTGGTGTCACTCCGCTGGTCTTGTTGCTGCTGGACGGCACACCGGATGAAAGGTCGAAAGTGGCCGTAGCTCTATTCAATATTCAACCTGGAGTCCCGACGAGGACCTACATCCCTGTCAACGGTGTGATCCCCGTGCTGATCAAGAACGTCGCGAGAGGAACGGATGACCAACAGCTACTTGCCGCAGTCGCGATGGGGTACCTTGAGGTCAAAATCGACACTCAAGCAATCTTCACTGCCAACGGTGGCTTCGACGTTCTCCTTGACTTCATTCAACGTGCAGATGCTGCTGGCAAGGAGAAGGGTCTGCTAGCGCTGGAGAGGTTTTGCCGCAACGTTGGGACAATCATTCGAGACAATGTCATGGCGGTTCGTGGCGTGGCTATCCTGTCCGAGTTGGCTAAAAAGCGGGGTGGTAGGCTGCAGGAACTGGCGGGTCTTGTTTTGGCTCAGCTGGAGATCGCACGCAACCCGGAGAAGTATGTAGATCTCCCTCGCAACACATGCATCACGCTGGCCACTTTCGGTAAACGTGTCTGACGCGGCGCTGCATCCGCTAAGAGAGCAGTCGGAACAACATCATGACCTTCCAAAGTAAGGTTGAATACAAACATGTTTGCCTCCGAGGCTTCACAGATACATAATTTCGTTTGATTCAAACGCACGGCTCCCCGACTTCAAAGCGTGTTTAACTGCCGCTCGACCAGCGCCTTGTAGATGCCGTTCGGCAGCTTCACCAGCTGCTCGTGCGTGCCCTGCTCCACGATCGCGCCGTCCTGTGTCACCGCGATCAGGTCAGCGTTGCGGATCGTCGACAAGCGATGCGCCACCAC
>JAASGW010000819.1:0-11762 GCA_023334395.1 Phytopythium sindhum | reverse complement strand
GTTCTCATTTTGACACAAAGCTCCTGGTTCCTTCTTTATTATAGCACTGTACGGTGAACCGTACAGTCTATAGTTAAGGCAAGTCAACGCTTCCTCGTACGCGCGCACGTGTACGCCGCATAACTGGCTAGCCCAGTTACAACCACGCTCACCGGATTTGAATGTGTTAGACTTAGGTTTATTTCATTCGCTGCAGAGCATTCAGTACCAGGAAAGCTCGTTTACGGTAGAAAAACTTGTAGATACTGTAGTGCAGTCGTTTGATAGATTGCCATCAGAGACGATTGATAAGTGATTTGTCACTTTGCAGGGTGTTGTGGCCAAGGAAATAGACCACCTGGGCCACAACGACTACAAGCTACCTCGCATGCGTAGCAGATTTTACCGGCCGAGCGCCACCACTCTCCATCTCATGCGAGAGTGCCTTGGTCGACCGAGGAGTCGAAGCTGCCATCGCGTATGTACTGTCGTTTTGTTAATTACTCGGATTACTAAAAAAAGATAATTTTTACATTATTTGTTATAATTTAAGGTCTTTCATGATTGGCTAAAATCTTAATTAACTGCTACCACTATCGTCTTAACTGGATGTAAAACCTCGTTCATGATTGGCTCAAGAGCATTTGTTTTCCGTGATTTTGTGACTGTTTGACGCAAAAACTGGAACCAGCTGAAAAAGAGCTTTCCGAGAATATCATTTATTTCGATATTGATGACTTTCCGAGTTTTACGAAAATAACCAAACACCCCTTTAAAGTGATCGTTCAAATCGGGCGGTATATACGCACACACAGTAAATTTTGGCGCCGAAAAAATAGCCTGAAAAGATGGAGTCGTGCTCTTTTCATCAAGGTACACTGTGATATCTCTGCTGAGTAGAAAAATAGCTACGGAGGGCAAAGTGAAAAGCTTCATTCTTTTTTAAAACAGAGGAAGTACGGGCAATAAATTTTCAAAACACAGTCAACACTTGCTGCAAGTTCGCAACTCATCATGAGACTCTCGTGTTGTTGCTTTCATTTCAGAGTTTTCGTGCATTGTGATCGTCCAACCATCAATAGGAGGCTCAAGTTTCAATGGCTAGATGCAGTAAGGCACCCAGTCGATACTGCCTATGCCGGTGGGTTGACGGTCAGGATGAACTCCCGCGCCTTGGCCCACGCCTTGTCCACCGACGCCTTCACGACGGAGTCTGATAGATCCCCGCGGTTCACCCAACCGTGCACGACATCCGGGAAGTCGATCACCTCGCTCAGCTCGGCGATGCTTGGCTCCTTCGACTTGAGGATCTTCTCGACCGAGCCACCCTCGCTCACAAAGTCCGGGTCGTTCTTGGCGGCCATCAGCAGCTGTGGCACCTTGACGCTCTCCGCCAGCTTTTCGACGCTCCCGTCGCCGTGCAGCAGATTTTCCGCCATCCACGATGGGTGGAATGAGACGTGTCCGCGCACGATCGTGTCATTCTGCGCACTGAGAAGCGCTCCCATCCAGGCGCCGCCGCAGTATCCGTAGGTGCTGATGGTCTCGACTCCGACCTCTTCCTTGAGGTACTTGATGGCGTCGTTGATGCGGGGAAGAATAAAGCCGTTAAATGGATGTGCGTGTAGCCAATTGAGCAACTCCGTGAGGCGGTCCGGACTTAGGTACTCTCCATCGGCGATGTCCACGACGACGATGGCGTACCCGAGTTTGGCGAGGTCTTCGGCGTCTTTCTTGATGCGTCCGCTGTCCGGACCGAAGATGTCGGGGAACGCGAGCAGTCCGGCCTTCGCCTTGGTCGGGCCAGCCACGAAGAGGGTTGTCTGGCCGTACTGTTTGGTGACGCCGGCGTTACCGCCGACGGTCGTGCGCATGGGCTCCATCACGGAAGGGCAGCAAGAGCTCATGTTTCCCGAGTAAAGGATGTGGGTGGGGCGGAGCGGGGTGCCTTTGCTCGTGTTCTTGTTGCGGTGATGTTTGCACTTTTGTGCGTTGAGGTGAGTTTGGAAATGGAGACCCGAGTCGCAGGACTCGGCACTGTCCGCGGGCTGCTGTCGAGTTCTTGGGATCGACTGGGCACGCACAGCGACGAAGTCAGCCACGAAGCACGGTAGTTGCTAACGTGAATCGATGAGCTTGAAAATGACTCATAGTACGAGTTACTTTGACATGTCGTAATCGGCGCACTGTGTGGCGCTACGCTGTCGAACTGACTGGGTTGAGGAGAGCCACTTCACAAACCTGTAATAATAATTTAATTGCTATAATAGATAATATAAACATAGTTATTAATCCATAATACATTTGCAATGATATTTTGAAATATGATATACATCTCAATTTCGTATTTAAATATGAGATTGGGTTTGACTCGCGTCATCCTCACGGATTGCGAGAGCGAGCGAGCCTCTCTCGCAATCTCTGCGTCTGTGAATGTGGGCGACTCGGTCAAAGGTCTTGCACCTCTCAGTGTGAACCTTGTGTAACGAAGGCGAGGGGATACAAGCAATCGCGACGTATAGTGGTGGTGAGTACAATGTAGCGTGTGACCCCACCCCATTCTCTGGACAAACTAGTAGACAACTTCAAGTTGAAGCTTGACTGATCCGAAGGTGCTCTTCAGCCTAAGGTGCAGTGAAGCGACCAAGTGCTGCTGTTCTTGTGTGAGACCCGATACATCTAGCACGCCTACCTACTCTACACACAAGCCTCCTTGGATGCTATGAATGTACCCCCAGACAAGTGGGGGAGGAGTCCCGAGAAATTAAAGAAATTTATCACGTAGAAGCCTTTCGGCAACTAGGTTGGGCAATGCGCGCATTAATCTAATTCTATAGTGGCAGTTGTCCCTTACGTACATAACTCCGTCACTTTTGACGGCTCGAACTGTACTTCCCACTTAGCCAAGGTTACGTTTACGGCGTATCAAGGGTACACATCCGCATCGCATTTTTGAGCAGCTACAAGGGAGGTCCAAGGAGCAAGACGATCGACGGAGGTGACGGGGACGGGCATGCACCATGAAGAGTTCGTTTGAGGTGGGCATGATGCTGCTCGTGACGGGGGTCACCAATTTCTGCATGTTCCCGGCGATCGCCAACCTGTATAGGCAAGAGCTCGTATTCGAGGTGCGTCTACAGTGTGTGTTCGTTGCCTTGCCAAGGATCCATCGGTCAGAGCGCCTCACGTCACTGGCTCACTCCCTCGTTCTGCTGCTTCAGGCGTTCATCGGCATGTTCACGATGGTCACGAGCTTCCTGTACCACTGCTGCGACAGCATCGACGGTCCGCTGTGGCTCACTGAGGTGGGGCATATGCTTCAGTCGCCGGATCCTATCACGCCGTCACTCACGAAATCTATCGTTGCGTGTGCGCTATTACAGGGGCAATGGCACCGGCTGGACAACGTCGGCTCCATCATGTGCTTCGTGAACTGGGGACTATACCTCATGGACCTGCGCAGCCCGATGCGTCAGCGGTACCTGCAGTACTTCTTCCTGGCGGTCGTGCTCGTCTTCCAGGAGAAGAACCCGTGGGACGAGAAGAACTCGGTGCTGCCGATCGTGCTGAGCTTCTCGTGCCTGCTAGTCAGCTATGCGGTCCGCCGACGAGTGCCGGTGTACGACTACGCTCCGTTTGGTCGCGGCCTGCTGCTGCTCCTGTGCGGCGTCGGCTGCTTTGTGCGCGGCCTTGACGACGACCACGACCCGTTCCGCTTCTTCCACGGGTGCTGGCACGCGTTCGTCGGCGCCGCCGCGTACTACAACTTTAAGGTGCTGCCGTCCAGCGCCAAGACGTCGCTTCTCCCCTCCAAAATCTACTAACCTGGTGAATAGAATACAAGCGCTTCCATGCGAGTAAAAGTGACGTCTGGCGGTGCGACCTATTGCCTCACTAGCGTCGTCTCCCTCTCAATCAGTTGGTAGAATGACGATATGCGTTCATAAGCGGGATATCGCCGTCGAGAACTCGGTCGTGCTGTGCTATGAAGCCGCCGCCTTGATGGTCGCGGTCGGCTCCGCAGCTTGTCGATCGTCGAAGTCGGCCTTCAATGTGAGATGAAGGTGGTGTAGCAGCCTTATCCTGTCCACACGAACCCTTTCAAAAGTCAGCGAATGTGAATTGCAAATGTTACAAACCGATGCGGAATGGGTGCGTAAACCATCATACTGAAGGCTATATTATGGAGTGCGATCAGACAACTGCAGTTAACCCTTCTGTTTAACCCCTTTGGTGTGGGATGGGGTGACTGATGTCTGCATACCGTTCGACTACCTGCCCAGCGGATGATACTCGCACCTCAGAAGGAGCTCCCCACATATCGCAGTCCTGAGAAACCCTCCGTCGAGCGTCGAGCACTAGCGGGAAGAAGCCCGAGACCGCGCTGGGCGCCCCACAGACTCGATCCCGACCGGAGCGGAGCGGAGCACCTCGCAGCACGAACGCCATGGGCCTGCCGCAGACGCTGTACGCGTACGACCTGCGGCTCGTGACGAGTCTGTACAAGCGCTTCGGCCAGAAACCGAGCGTGCGCTTCTGGGGCGAGGTCTTCTCGCACACGGGCGACGGCTTCCTGTGCGTTCCGTGCTTGCGTATTGAGCGTTAACGAGGGCCTGAGCTGGACTAACGCGCTGTTGTCGTCTCTAGGTGGCTGCTGACGATCCCGCCGATCCTCGCCGTGCTCTGGGTGTTCGACTACCTCAGCGACGTCTCGCTGAGCACGCAGCGCTTCTCCTGGGCCTTCTACACGTGCATGGTGGTGCGTGCAGCGTGTTATAGAGCTGTGGAATGTGAGTAACACCCTTAATAACAGAGCTAGCGTGTCTGGCAGGTCGACATCATCGCGGTGATGGCCATCAAGTTCGTGGTGAAGCGCAACCGGCCACCGTACCACGTGACGGACGTGCGCTACGTGGGTCCGGACCAGCACTCGTTCCCGTCGGGCCACGCAACACGCGTGTGGTGCATCGTCGCATTCCTGCTGCGCCTCGCCGAGACGGACCCGACGCTCATCGAGGACTTCTTCCGCGCGTCGCCCGAGCTCGTGGTGGCGCTCGTCATCGTCTGGGCACTCGCCATCAACTTCTCGCGCATCGCGCTGGGCCACCACTACCCATCGGACGTGCTCGCGGGCTCGCTCATCGGCTTCTTCGTCTTCTACCCGCTCTCAGACGCGCTCATCGACCACTTCGGCATCCTGTCGCTCCAGTGACCGAGCGGGCGGGCCCGACGTGAGATGATAAGTACGAGTATTTTGAAGCGATTTGCACTGATAGCGAGGTGAGCGCGGATACCGATGGGACACCACGAGCTACTGCATAACACCACGAGCTTGAATCCAGCAAGGCGTCGTGTATACTTGAAGAATGCCTCACCATCCATCGTCCGTACATCATTGCTGTAGCCATACTAGTAGCTGAAGCGTCCAAATCAGCGGTTTGGCTTCGTCTCGCCCTTGTTGCCTCGGAAACGCAGGGCGTGTCTTTCAGAGCAGTCAGGAGCATTGTTGAGTCCATTATCCCACTGCTTCACCCGCTGATGCCACTCTGCGAAGGTCCATACGAAGGGATTCAGGAATCCCAACCTCAGGTCCTGAGTCAGGAATCCATCTCTGAGGTCGACCACTGCTTGCTGGCGCAGGCGAGCCCCGCCGCCGCCACCGCTCGATGTACGAACCGCGGGATCAATCGCATCGCGCGTCCTGGCGCTGGCCGCCTGATTAGTCCCGTGCATGTCAATGCACTGCGTTCAAAATGCCGCCCTTAACGTGAAATTTGCATCAAGAAGCGCCAAAAGTCCCCAAATTTCGCGTTAAAATGTGCGGTTCGCGCGCATTTAACCTCTAACGGTTAGGACCGCTCCCCACTTGTTCCCTGTCCTTATCACAATACCGGTCACTTGCGGTTTTTTGCAAGATGCAGCAGACGTACGGCTCCGTCGCCGGCCCGATCAACGTCAGTGAAAGAAGCGCCAGCAGCAGGACGAGCAACTCGGACGCGTCCAGCCCGCACCACAAGACGACGGACGCCGACCTGCGCGCGCCACTCCTGTCCCCGCAGCGCAAGCAGCAGCAGCCCGAGGAGCAAGACAACGCTTCCATCCGCATCCCTTCCGACAGCGACGCCGGCGAGAACATGAGCCTGGCGGACAAACTGTACGCGTACGACCTGACGCTGGCCACGCTGACGTACCAACGCTTCGGCCGTGAGCGCGCTGCGCGCATCGCCGGCGAGGTGCTGTGCCACACGGGCGACGGGTACCTGTGGCTGCTGACGTTCCCGCCCATCATGGGGCTGCTCTGGCTGGTCGGCATGCTGCCCGACATGACCAATGACACCAAGGCGTTCATCAAAGCGCTCTACGTGTTCTTCCTGGTACGACGCGGTCGGTGCATTGCGCTTGATGGACTGCTTATACTGACCTGTTATTTGGTGTTCCCTTCAGATCGACATTGTCGGCATCATGCTGCTCAAGCTGGTGTTCAAGCGCAGCCGGCCGCCGCACCACGCGGCGGACCCGCGCTTCATCGGTCCGGACCAGCATTCGTTCCCTTCGGGCCACGCAACGCGCGCCTGGGGCGTCGTCGCGTTGCTCGTGGCGCTCGCTGAGAGTCGCCCGGAGGTGCTCGAGCACGTGTTCCGCACAACCGTAGGCGTAGTGCTGGCGGTTGCGGTCGTTTGGGCGCTGCTGATCAACTTCACCCGCGTTGCGCTCGGCCGCCACTACCCGTCTGACGTGGTCGCCGGCTCCCTCATCGGATACTTTGTGTTCTACCCCGTCTCGGCGCTGATCGTGTACTCCGCCGGCATCCTATAGTCCTCCTGGGCTCTCAAGCTAGGCTCGAGTCGCAGAGCTCAAGCCCGTGTATCGTCAGCGGTAAATCGAGACAGATCAAGAGACGGAGAGCATTGCATCTGCTGCAGTTCAACTGTCGTGCACAACAGAAAGCATGGAGAAAGGGAGGGCGGCGAGTCGACGCACTCGCACGGCATCAGTTGCCGCTCTGTAAATACCACAGCAACAGAAGTACAGACGTTTTCAATGCGCTTCATGCATCAAAGCTTACGCATGGTAGAGAGTCGCATAGAAGTGTACCTCTTGACAAAAGTGATGGAAGATCGCCACAGTCTCAGGGTTACATACTTGGTTACACTGGACATTTCAAGCAATGACACATCCTATCATTTGTACCACAATTATGGTACAACAATTATTATATCACTACCCTGTGTCATATGATTTTTGGCGAATCAAAACCGTTCCAGAACGTCGGAGGGTCCTTTTGCTGGCTAATTCTTCGATAAAACGCCGCTCTTTCGCGTAAAACTTTGCGCATCCCATTGATGTCCATCAACTCCTTCCCCATGATCCAGAGCATTTCCTTGTGACTCACCGACGCTTGAGGCTCCAAAGCCGAGTCCGCCATCGCCATTGCTCGCTCGCTTGTCACTCGGCACTGCGGCGGCCATGATGGCCGGCCACTCGCGTCCTAGCGGCTGCTTCGGCGAGTACGAGTGTCTGCTGGACGCGCATGACGTCGGCGCAGCCATCAGCTTCTCTCGCGAGCTGTTTACCCGCGAGTTCGTCGTACGCCGCGTCTCCAGCGAACTGTCAGTGCGGTCGGCGATCCACTCGCGCCTCTCACCCGGCCACGTGGTCGTGAGTGTCGATGGCGTCGCCGTCAGAGGTCTGTCGTCGTGTCAGTTCGACGCCATTTGGCTGCAACCCAGCGGTGATTCCAGGGATGAACAACCGGCTGCGTCTGATGCTGGAGAGCTCAACGATCACCTCCTGCAACCTACTAGCGGTCAGCAACTGAAGAGATGGCGCGTGCGCTTCCGCGACCGCAAGCGCGCGGAACTGGCGGTCGACATGCAGAAAGAGTGCGCGAGTCGCAGCCACGTCCTCTGTGTGCGCCCGCTGGTGTCCGGAGGCTCCACCTGTGGCAACGGCACCGATCAGGAAGGAGACGAGCTCTCCGCGGAGCTTCATGGAATCCACGAGCACATCTGGCGCTTTGAGCTGGACGCTGCGCACGCGCGAGTTCACGCCTTGCCCTGCGCCGCCGACCCACTGGTGCATGTGCTCGCCCTCGAGCTGGAGCTTGCACGCGCGCTCGTGTCGCACGACTCGCTGGAGGTGAAGAAGACACGCACCACAGCGTCGCAGACCGCCGTGTGGCTTGATCGGCTCGCAGATCTCCCGTCGCTGTCGTACTCCTGTCACTTGCTTGCCAAGATGGCGCTGGCCGAGACGCTGCTGATGCGCGTACTGGTGGAGACCTTGGCGTGCACTTTAAGCACGAACGCCCTGCTGTCGGTGGCCGGGAAGGTGGCTGTGCTCGCGACATGCGTTCGACGAAGCGCTACGCTCTATCGTGAGCTGCAGCGTCGGCTCCAAGATGAAGTTGAGCTCAAGGGGAATGGCCAAAGACGCACCCGGTCACGGTTGAATGAGACGACTGCGCGAGAGCTGGAGGTGCGTGTCCGCTTCGGCATCGCGGTGCTTCGGCTGTGTGGTGCTCGCGCATGGGGTAGCAATCCGCTCGAGTGGATGAGCTCCACGCTGTTGCCTGCGTTCGACAACGACTGCGATATCAGCGACGACCCCGCTGTCTCAATCCGGACCAGCTTGCGCGAGCTGTTCGCATGTGCCCAGGTTTTCACCACAACTGGAGGCGGCGACAATTCTTGGTGCCGGCGACGCAACTGGGCGGAGCTTCTGCTGCTCCTTGTCGGACCGAGCGCCATTGATGCAATGGCGGCTGGTAATTTCCCGACCAGCGGAGATCACCAGCAGCGCTATCTCGACAGGAAAGCGCGCTTTTTAGCCGTCGCCGACTATCGACACGAGCTGCAAACTCTTCGCAAGCGCGTATGCTCCGACGGGTCACGATCCCCGCTGCTGCTCTGGGCAGCGGGCGCGTACGAACGGGCTGCGAGCTGTTTGCCTAGCGACGAGCGCGCCCACGTGTTACGGTTTGACGCCGGACGCGCCCACTTCGAACAGCACGAGTTCGAGGAGGCGATGCGACAGTTTGCGAGTATCTCGAAATGCTCAAGTGCCCCAAATCGACTACGCGGCTTCTCTAGCGTCTTCCTGGCCGTCGGATACCTCGCAACAGCGCCGAAGGAGCTGCTTCGAGACGATTCGGACCGGAAAGCAGAGCAAAACGCGCTCTTTCGGTCGGTTCGCGTGTTGCTACGATGCGCAGATCGGTGCTTGGCTGCCGCTGAAGATGGTGACTCTGTCGGAGATACATGCAGCGCGACTGGGAATGCTCAGCTTGATCCGGAAGCCTCATGTTTGAGGCGTAGACTTCAGGACTACATGAAGCGAGATGACTCGTATTTGTTGCTGCTGCCCACCGAGCTTCTCTACGTGTTCTGCTATCGCTTCAACGGCATCAGTCGGAGTGGATCGAACACTACGGCGGGCTATCAGCATTCGATAGGCACTGGCTCGTTAGGGAGCGAAGGACACGCGCGCATGCTGCGTTATCTCGATGCGATTGCCTGGCAACACGAATCATCAAGTCGTGGTGACAGCGGCTCGTTCGGAGACGTCTATCGGTGCGCCGAGTGGACGCTGCTTCGGGCGATCGTGCTGTTCAACATGCGCGACTCCTGCTCGAACGATGGTGGCGAAGCTGAAGCCCAATCGCAGCTTCAGGACCTGCGCTTCCTCCTTGCTAGTCAAGAACACCAAGGCGCCGTAGACACAGAACTGCAGCAGTCGTTCGTAGCGCCGGTCGCGCTCTTCTACGAGCTGCAACTGCGACTGCTTGCTCCCCCTTGCAAAGACGATGGTGACAGCAGCTCGTCAGCGAAAGAGCGCGCAGATGGCGACAACAATGACCCGCTTTGGAGCTGGTGGCGCCGGGACCGATACGGAAAACCGAGCGAGCACGCGTACGCATACCTGTATGACGGCAAGGTGCGCGCGCTGCGTCGCTTGGTGGCCGCGCGCGCGTCTTCATCGCTCAGTAGTTGTGACAGCACCAGCAGCGACGGCAGCGCGCCTTGACGTTGCCTTGATCGCTTGCCGTCCAGCAGGAATAGAGTAGAATAGACACACCATGCACAAGCAGGGGCCATACCGAGCACGTGCTTGCATAAATGTACACATGTATTCACACGCTTCACGCACACGCTCACACACAAGTTCACATACCGTGTGGGACGCCGGACGACAGGGTGGGAGAGCGGCACTCCGAGTGCCAATAAATGAGAGGAGCCACGGTCGACTTGCGTCTACGCCGCGTGCGACGTGCTGTTGCCCTTGCCGCCGCGCTTCCACGCGAACCGCTTGGGCACACCAGCTTGCTTGGCCGCCGCGACGGCACTCATCATACCGCCGAACTTGGACTTGGGCTTGGTGCCCTTCGAAGGCGGCGAGTACACGTACGATTCCTCTATCTCCGACTCAAACGACTTGGCGCTGCTAGCCGTGCTAGCCTTCCGCAGTCGGCTGGTCGGAACGGGCGGCTTGCGGTTGAGCAGCGAGCTCGCGACCGAGCTGAGACCACGCGTGCGACTGCCATTCTTGTTGCTCCGGTCGCTGTTGGGCGTCGAGTTGTTACTCGAGCTCTTGGAGGTGTTGGAGCCCTTGTCGAAGACCTGGTTGATCTTCTCGGACGCGATGCGGTTCAGAAGGTTGCCTGGTCGCCAACCGAGAGTCTTGACGTTGATGGACTCGCGGATCGTACGGCGAATGCCAGTCTCTTCGTTGTCCTTGTCGGCCTCAGAGAAGGAAAGACGGTCGCTGGTGAACGAGCTGCCGCGCTCGCTGTCGGTGTCAAAGTACTGTGGCCCTTCCGTCTCGCCAGCGTTTTCTTCCTTAGGCTGCTCAGAAGTAGTCACAGCCGCTACGTCACGGTCGAAGCCAAGCATGGCGCCGTCCGCTCCAGAGCTCTGGCGCTCTCTGCCAACGTAGCTGAGCTGGCTGGACACGATGCTTCCGCGCGGGGTGCCCGAGTCAAACGTCGACCGGTTGAATGTCGCTGAGACGTCGGAGATGCGCTCGTCAAAGTACGAGTTGCCGCTGTCTCGGTCTTCCGTGCTGTCGTTGTCGCCTTCGACGAGCGACGCTGGGGCCGCGTCGTCCACCCGGTTGTCAGAGTTCGGTACAGTATCAACAATCGAGTGTCGGTCGACTTCGCCTTCACTGTCGCTTCGTCCCTTGGTCTCGGATGTATCGCTCGCCCGAAGGCCAACAGACCTCGAGTCGGCATCGGCAAGAACGTCACCGCTGTCCTCGTCAGTGTTGTCATGTCGTGGCGTGGCACTTGATGCGGCTTCGTTGACACCTTGTTCCAGCTCATCCTGCAGTTTATCTTCCACGTTGGTGTAGCTGGTTGTCGATTCCAAAGCCACTTCAGCTTTGGGTGTTGAAATGTTGTTGGTGCTTTTGCGAGAGTTCGAACTCGCACCGTTCAACCAATTCTCGTTCACGAACGAGCTTTCGTCCTCGTCATCGGAATCATCCAGGTCAGACTCGTCGTCGTCCGTGTCGTCACTATCACCAGACAACACAGACAAGCGACCGCGCAGACTCATTTGTTGAAGCTCCTCCAGAGTCGGCTGGCGACGTACATGCGTCGACGAACGCGCATCAGAGTCACGAACTGACAAACGAGAGTTACGCTCGCGACGCAGCGCCTCCACCTTGTTCGACGCAAGCACGGCGCGCCACTTCGCCTGCAGACGTGTAGCCATCGCGTCCTCAAGTTCCGCCTGCATGAATGCAGACTGCTCACGCTCGCGACGCAGCGCCTCCACCTT
>JAASGW010000818.1:0-11775 GCA_023334395.1 Phytopythium sindhum | reverse complement strand
TGACGGCGTAGTAGGCGACGCGCTCGTGCATCTTGGTGATTTCGTGGTGGGTCTGGGGGATGGTGGTGATCTTGTTGAGGTCGTAGACGGCATGGTTGATCGGGTTATCCCAGACGGGCTCTCCGTCGACCGCGTTCGTGGTGACGGTCGTGGCGTCGGGCGCGTACTTGTGCGGGCCGGGAAGCGTCTGCGTGAAGTGCGGCTTGGTGGCGGGCTCGTTGGTCACATTGATCGGCTCCGACGGCTTGCCACTCGTCGAGAAGGCCGAGTAGCGATAGAAGGAGAGGTAGTTGGCGGGTGCGCTACGCATCATCGTGGACGCATTCGAACGACTGAGAGCGAGGACGCCGAGCGCGCGGCGGTGGCCGAGAAGGCTCGCCATCAAGCCCTCTATCACATTGGCGCTCTTGGTGACCTGCATAGTTCTTTGTGTCGAGTGTAAGGGCTGAGACGGCGATCTTGGTATCGCAAAGGGGATTGAACAGTGAGCAATGCGATAGGACAAGTGTGGAGGGCCTGAACCAGCCGTCTTACCCTCGGACATGGCGACCATTGGCCGCGCTGTTTACCCGGCGCGCGTTCACGTCAACAATCACGCCATGCGCTTATTTATATGGCGAGGACGCCGGCGGCGAGCCGGAGAGCAACGACAGCGAGCTAAAGAGACCGAGGAGTGAGGACAGAGTGGTGAACGACCGCAATGGCCGCGCGGAAACGCGGGAATGGGCGGCTGGCGGCGCTAGGCGCGAACGTGGGGTAGCCGCCTCGTGGCATAAGATAACCATTATATATAGCATGATATCATATTAAGAAGGCTTAAGAAACCATAAATCGAAATAGCGTTATTATAATAGCAATGTAATGAATGTGAAAGGTTTCTGAAGGCGTGATTCGTCACGTCACTGGCACCACTTCAACGTGTCCTTGGGTCAATGCTGCTCATAGTTAAACCAAGGCAAAGCGCTGCCACCTCGGAACGCACACGCAGCAAAGCTCTCGCCGAGCTTATAAAACCGCGACTCGCGGCTTCTATCCAACTGGGTGCCCTATAGAAAGACCCTGCGATCTAATGCGCATCCAACAAACGGACAAAAGACATGCAGCTAGCCGAGGGGTGGCGACTTAGCTTTTCCCCTCTCGCTCCGCCTACTTCACCGCTCCCCACCACAAACGAGCGACTCTACATATCGAGCGGACGCTCAGGCAGCTGCCACGCGATCCGACACGCACGCATAACAATTTCCAACCGTAGCATTATTGCTGCCGCCGGAGATCCAATGGTCAATGCTGCGTCGCGTTGTTAAAGCCATTCGACACCTTGTATAGGAGCGAAAACGAACACGAGCAGGGCCGCGGTCACTTACGCCATGAGCGCTTCATACGGAGTCGGGTTCCACTCGCTGAAGAGCTTGGCCTTCGCCTTGGAGATGTCATCCTTGGACCCCGCCACGCCATGCCCATCCGCGAGCAGCGTGAGCATGAACGCTCCAAAGTCGGTCTCAGACTTGGCGCGGAGCTCGTTCGCGTCGACGAATACGATGTTCATCTTCTTGCCGAACTTTTTCTCCGAGATGGCGATGATCTCGAGCGGCGACAGTCGGTCCCCCTCGAACGGGATCTTGACCCACTGGAGCTCTTCCTTGGATACTGTCGACAACACGTGCGCGACAAATTTGCCGACGTCATCGCGGGCCGTCAGACTGAACTGGGTCTTCCCGTCGCCAGCCACCTGGATCTTGCCTTCCGCGTAGCTGTGGCCAAGGCGCCTACACATCACAATCATAGTCATCACAGTCGACGATGTGAGTGTTGAGGAACCCGCTTCACAGTGGTGGTGGGAAGGGGGGGGGGGGGATAATTGAGAACCCACATGGCCACCACTTCGTAGAACAGGCCGCAGAAGAAGAGCGTATACGGAAGCTCGAGCTGCTTGAGCAGGTCCTGCACTACCTTCTTGCCGCGAGCAAGGCCTTCAGCCAGATCCACTCCGAACTACATTAGTTCAGGGCCAATAGCACGACGACAAAGCAGGTTAAGTGACATGATAACCGAGAAGGTTTGAGTCCTGCCACCACCTAACACGTTTGGTTACCTTTGCCGGGACGAAGTACTGCACGCCAGCTGCCTTAGCCGCACGGATGACGTCGATCTGAGACCCCAGTCTGAAAGGACCAACCGTGCTCACTCTGCTCCAACACATGAATTCGAGCCCAGTTCAGCCATCAGCAACTATGGAAATGGAAGTTGGCCCCCCAAAAGCGGCATACATACACAGCCTCGACACCCCTGAGCGCCTTCGTAAGCGACTCCTGATCCTTGTAGTCGACTTTGGCGAGCAGAGCGCCGCGGTTCTTGAAGTCCTGTAGGTCACCCTGTCAAGGAGTGGACCAGCAATACAATGCCATAACGTTACACCTCTGAATACGTCGCCGTACTTGGGCACTGGCAGTGCCCGCTTACCTTAGTGTCGTCACGCGTGAGGATCGTGACGCGGAGACCTTTCTTGAGCAGATCTCCGACGACGACGCGGCCGACGCGGCCGACGCCGACGATGGCAAAGCTCGTGAACGTCGACATGGCGAAGGCTGGGGGAGAGGCTTGACGTATGTTTGCAAAAGCAAATTGGGTTGTGGTTCGCTTCTCAGGGTGCTGACTGGCGCGTCGACACACCGTGGCGGCCCTGGCTGGCAATGGGTCGAGAAGCAGTCGGGAAGTGCCTTGCATCGGACTCCGGCTGCGAGAGCTACAAACAATCGCCAAGCTGCTGTCGGATCACTTTTCGTGCTAATGACGACGGCCCCACTACGCAGAGAGGCTCAGCACCAACTCGAATCATTGCCGTCATCTGTCGAAAATGTAAACACCCATACATTTCTCAAGTGAAGGTGCATATGCTCCTTGGGACAACCTCAAATTCCATACGAGACCGTCATCCGCCAAAAATATAATCGTCCATACAATTCGACAGGCATTCGATGCCTACATTTGGAAGACTCTTTTGACTTCAGTAACATGTGTACACTTCAAATTTAGTGGTAGACACGTTGACGCCATTGCCCTGCAGCGTTGAGGCCGTTGCATACGAGCTCATCAAGCGGCGCGATGCCAACCGACGGCAGCACTCATGGACCTAGTCGTCCAGCCTCGCGTTCTGTCCTGCATCTGGTGCCCAAGGTTGCGAGCGGAGGACAGACGGATGGCGCCCGCGAGTGGCCGTTGGCGCTGCGCTCTGAGCGCCCGCGGCTCCCGATAAAGGACCAGCTTGCGAGCTTGCAGGCGGACGCGCAGGAGATGGACGCGTACGTAGCGAGCCTCTCGCGCCTTCGGGGTAAACCCAAGAGGAAGGTGAGCGTGAAATGGGCGCAGCGCGCGCGCACAGAGCGGGAAGCCAAGCGCGGGGCCGAGTGCGAGAACCAGCAGCTGCGGCAGCAGGTTCTCAAGCGTCGGCGGTACCTGCAACGGTTCGGCAAGCTGTTGAGATGGGTAGTTGCCATTTATATCTCGTTTTGTCGTTCGTGCCGGCCAATGTCTTTGCTAATGCGAAGACTCTCTGTATTCAGACGGCTGCGAAGACGGCTGCGGTGGACATCGACATCGTACAGCCACTGATCTCAGCGCTCTCGATCGAATCCGTGGAGGATGTGGAAGTGTTCGAAACCCTCAAGCACCGAGAGGTGGCGCAGATCGAGCAGGTCGACGACATTTTCCGCGATGCAGGGCTGATGACACGGTCCATGGCGTGCGAGCGAGACGAGGTCGTGGCGGATGGCAACGGGAACGCATTCATTCGGTTTGTAGCCTGCGAGATCATCCCGTTCTCGATCGAGACCTCCTGTGCGCGATCGAGAAGCTGAACGGCCCGTTCAAAGCGACGTGGGCGACGGAGCCCACGCCGGTCGAGGTAATGCACTGGTCTTGCGAGTGGAAGCGTTGGCAACTACGCTCACGCGACGGGTCTTTTGGCCAGAGTATCGCGAGTCGAAGATCGAGACTTTGCCTCAAGGCCCAGTACGTTATGCGGCACTACTCAACGTCCGAAGGACTGCCCCTTGTCGTGCGCAGCGTCGTCACGCGCGTCCTCAAGCGCGGCCGACTCTTCATCACGTGGACTGGACAGGGCGATTGGCCGCCTGAGTACGCACCCGACCGATCGGCCAGCTTCCCGACCCAAGAGCGCGTGGATGGCATTGGAGCCGAACGGCGCCGTGACAGCCGTCAAGATTTGTCTCCACATGACGCCGGGCATTGCCAGGCTCGTCGCGACGAGTCGGACCGATGTTCTCAACGTGATGGCGGAGACGATTATCCCGTCGTACTTGAGGCTCATGCGCGAGCGCCGGCAGCTCACGGAGAACGCATGCCTGGACCAGCTCGTCGCGTCCTAGGACGCTCTGTATTTCGTCCATATTTGCTTAATCGTCTTATTTACGTGCTGTTGAATGTGAATCACTACGTTTTTATTTGGAAATGGAATGATCCGTTTTTACCGCACTCGAGAGCTGTGGAATACCACAATTGACTCGATGGGCCGCCGCAATGGGCGTCGCGCCGCTCCTGCTGCTGGTTCGCCTCTGCCTCCGCTGCCCGCGGAGCTGCTGGCGCGCGTGATGGACCTACTGTCGTGGCGCGAGACGAGCGCGATGTCGCGTGTGTGCTCGCACTGGTGCTCGGCGGTGCGAACGGCAGCCAGCGCGCGCTTCGAGTGGCGCGTGACCAATCTCCTAGCGTCTGATATGCTGGATGAGGCGCCCATCTCGATAGAGGACGTGATCGCGCGGCTGGGGAGCGACTATGGCAGCTGGGCGGACACTGCTTTCCCGCCCAATCTGGTGCTGCTGGAGGCGCGGACGGCAGATCCTCGGCCGTTCATCAAGGGCGTGTACTGGACGCGCGCGGTCGCGGCGATGGAGCGCGCGCGACTGCTGCCGCCGCGCTGCCTCGTCGTCGGCACGCTCTCAGTCTGTGCCAAATCTAGCAGAAGAGGAAGAGGCGGGGGTGACGACGCTGAGAAAGACAAAGACTCGATGCAGGTGACGGTCGCGCACCTACCGGGGACGGAGCTGTTGACGGCCATGTTCGAGCGCAAGGAGCTGCGACAGAGCGCTCGCGCTGGCGGAGTGTACGACCCCTTCGCTACTAGTACCAGCGGTCAAGAGGCTGGCACTGCTGGGGGCTTTCTGCTGTTCTCCGTTAACCCTCAGAGCGCATGGGAGCTGGCGTCAGCAGTCAGCGGCTGGGACGCCGAGGGGTCAGAGGCGACGCCCGCGATCACTGGCGGGGTGTTCCCGCATGCAGACTGTTCGAATCCGCTGATGCTTTACCAAAGCAACCTGGTCAACAAGGCGGGCGCTCCCTCCAAGGGGAGCTCGCGGCGGCAGCAGAAACCAGCTTCAAAGAAGAAGAGCGCGAAGGAGGACGGTGCTCATCGTCACGGCCATCAACGCCAGCACCAAGTGTTCCAGCAGCGACGCCAACACCGCGGAGCACCGACGTCTATTGTCGAGGCTGCGCGCGTGCAGGTGCAGTTTCCGTCAAACTTAGTGGTTCGGCTCACCGGTGGGCGAGTGCGGCTGAGTGCGTGGACGGCGAGTGGCTTTGCGCCTGTGACGCCGATCGTTCGCTGCTGCGACCCTCCCATCGGAGCTCTAGTGCCTCAGGCAGCCGTCTATCACCAGGTGGAGGTCCATTGCGACCTACCCGAACCAGTTGGTCAGACGGGCGAGGCCGCTGCCGCTTCTCGTGTGGACGTTGGGCACGTTTGCACTCTGAAAGAGCTCGTGAGCGCACGATTAAACCTGTCGGCTGATCAGGCGCTGAAAGTTATTGCGAGCCGAGACCTGAACGCACTCGAGCGGTTCTTCAAGTCGTCGACATCTGCTGTGACTAGCCTCGAGTTGGACAGCGTCGAGACGATTGACTGCGGCTATAGCGTGGTGGACGACGCGCTCTTCTCGCTCGGCGAGCGCAGGTGGGAAAGCGGCATGTACGGAGTTGTCATGGGTCGAGGCAGCGACGACTGGCAATGTCGCGAGGCTCTACGAGCGTCTGAACGCGCGTATCGCGACTGCAAAACGTGCGGTGGACTGCCGTTCGGCTTGCTGGTCGCATCGCCGATACCGTTGGCGTCTACGGACTTGGGCGTGTTGCCAATGGCGACGGCGACGACAGAGCTGACGATCGGACCGAGCGGCGGTGCTGACCCAAGTCCAATGGTGCACCAGAACGCAACAAGCGGTGCTCTGCTGTATTATACCCGAGAAAGGTGAGCGGTAAGCAAGATGCACAACGATCGTTCCCATCTAAACGCCCCTCTTGTACGAATGCACGCGGAATAATGTGTCTGCGTCCTCACCCTCAACCTCCAAACAAGCGCGTTGTCCTCTCAAGCACGGCACGTTCAGCAGCTTTACCACCTCGACTCGTCCGGTGGAAACATGACGCGGTCAGCATAGCGGCTGGTATCGCGCTCAGCGTCACGGTTGATCTCGACGTCCCGACTTAGAGCGCCTTCGGCACTCGGTGGGCGATCCACATACTGGTAGTCATACCGCGGCGGCTCACGGTCGCGCTCCCATTCGCGGCCGGGTCTCCAGTCCCACTCACGGCGGCGGTTCCAATCGTTCGACGCACCATCGCTTTCCCAGTCGCGATACCTCCCCCAGTTTTCGTTGCGGTTCGGATCACGTGTCCAGCCTTGGCCAGCGCCTCGGTTCCAGTCTCCAGCCTGATCAGCACGATCGGGATCGCGCGTCCAGTCGGAGGCGCGTGGATAACGACCGCTGTTCGACTGGAGGCGCTGAAGCATGTCGGAGAGGCTGCGGCCCTGGCGCTCGACAAGCCGCTCGAGGTGGGAGGAGTCGCCGTTGTCCGCGGGCAGCCGCGCCTGGATCGCGGCATAGACCGAGTCGAAGAACTGCTTGCGGTCATTCGCGCGGTCACGGCGGAAGCGCTCCAGCAGCGTCTCGAATTGCTCGTTCTGTTTCTTGATCAGCTCCACAATGAACGCGGACGAAGGCGACATCTCGACATCACTCGCGCTGCCTTGTGCACTTTGGTGCTGTGCTGAGGTCGCGTACATCCTGCGCTTCTTGAAGTGCCGGGCTCTAGATTGCGAAGACGACGATGAGTAGTCCTCTTCATCATCGCTCGCTCGCGACTGATGAATGCGCCGCCCTCTTTCACTGGCGTTGTCGGCGTCGGAGCCCGAAGATAGGGATAGGCGCGACGACGAAGCATCGGAGTCGCGGATCGATGGCGACTGCCTGGTCGTCGTGTTCTTGCCTGCCTGGGACGAAAACGGTCGGCCTTGGGCGTGCTTCTGTCTCAGTATGTCCCTCGCGATCGCCGCTGCGTTTTCCGGGTCGCCATAGCGAGCTTTGACCGCACGATCTACCATCGGGGAAGATCCCGAGGATGGTCTCTTGCGGTACTTCTTCACCCCCACCTTTTTGGGTTTGGCACTAGCTGCCCCTGGTTGGTCCTTCGGCTGAGAGGCAGCATCCATGCGCGAGATGAATCCGAGCAAGTCGTCGTCCATATCCGCAAGGCCATTCAGGTTCGTATGGACGTTGCACACCGACGCCATGATCATTCGGCGCTCGCTCACTTCCAGCTCAAACCAGCGCGGCCACTGGTTGCTGGCCGCGTTCTTGTCGAAGGACCGGATGAAGTCATACGAGTCAATCATGTTGCGAGCGCGAGTCACCGCCGCCTGCATCGGGCGTGTCCCCCCGAGTTCGCGGTATCGTTCGAACAGCGCCTGCTTCTGCTCCTCGCTCAGATACTGGCCCGTGGGTCGGTCCTTCAGCAGCCCAGCACATGCCCGTGCGAGCAGCAACAGCTCGCGTTTGTTCCAGGACTGGCCTTTTGACGCAGACTTCTTCGGTTTGACGGCGTTGGCAGTTGCTGGGCGATCACTCTTTCCGGTAGAGGTAGCAGCCTGCTTCCCACGCGACTTCACTTTCGTGGTCGGCGACGGCTTCGTGTCGCTGCGTTTCCGCTTCACACTTGCCGCCGACGAGGTCTTCGGAGTCGCAACTGGAGCGTCCAGAACAGCAGCGTGCGGACCTACCAGGTTCTTCACGTCATCGTCCGCATCGTCTTCGTCGTCATCGTCTTCGACGTCAGCCTCAGCGTCACGATCAC
Organism: Phytopythium sindhum; assembly: GCA_023334395.1. Lineage (NCBI taxonomy): Eukaryota > Oomycota > Peronosporomycetes > Pythiales > Pythiaceae > Phytopythium > Phytopythium sindhum. Next base: position 3,630 of record JAASGW010000818.1, on the reverse strand, counting down.
TCTCTGCCTTGTCGTCCGCAACCGCTTTCTTCTTGCTGGGGCCCTTTGATGATGATGACTTTGACGCGGCACTCCCCTTGCTTGTCCGTTCCATGAGAGCCTCGACCTCTAGGAACATCTCCTTGGTCAACTCCAAGTGGGCACCACTACGCCACAGTCGAAGCAACTCAAGGCGCTCGTCTTCAGGCTGGTCAATCCACACGGGTTGATTCGAACGTCGACGTGATGCGTCGTACTCCTTGATGCGGGTGTACAGGTTCTTGATCGAGTTCATCTTTGCGCGCATTGCGGGCGCACTTCGACGCAATGACCCGCCTTCCAGTGCTGAGAACCGCTTGAAAGCCGGTTTTGAAAGCGCCGTGATGTTCCTTGCGTCTTCAAACTGCGTCGCATACTTCCACGCCATCAGAAGAGAATTGATTTCGGCGTCCGTCCACGCGTTGTTCTTCAAGGGAGCGCGCGATTTGCTCGTTCCCGCGCTGTCCGGTGTTACATTGGACGATGATGACAGCGACGTCTTACCATCATCCTTCACTGACGCTTCTTTCTCAAACCAAGGACTCTTCTTTTGCTTGTTCTCTTGGTTATCAACGGCGCCGTCTGCTGCAGTTTGACTTGCATCTGCGCTTTTTGTGGTCGCCAAATCATCAGCAAAGCTGTCGCCACTGGTCACAGCGGAGTTCAGAGGGAACGACGTGCGCTGGATGAGCGCAAACATGTCAGCGTCCAGGTCGACAAACTTGCGCGGAGGAACTGTGCAGCGTTCATATGCTCGCTTCTGGACCGGCGTCAGGTCGAACCAAGGCGCTTCATCGCTCAGGCCGTCATTGTACGTCTTGATGTAGTTGAACGAGGCCAGGATGCACTGCCACTGTCGCCCGAGCTCCTTCAGGCTGCGCTTGTGGCGTGCAGCGTCCCCACTTTCAGCCTTTTTCGCCCGTGCAGCCTTGAACAGATCGTAGATCTTGGTCTCACGGTCCACCGGTGACAGTTTGCTTCCGTCGGTCTTGGAATCCGCCACCTCGGCGCACACACGAATCAAATCCCGCGACTCTTCCTGCGACCAGACTGGTATCTTTGGAGTCGTTGGTGTGGTATCTTCGACATCCGCGGCCGCCTCATCCGACTCATCAGCTTCCGCGCTGTTGTTTCGCGCTTCTTCTCGCAGTTTCTTGTTGTTCTCCTTGACGCGCTCTTCAAGAGCCTTGATGCGGGTCACGTCCGCGAGCATGCTCTCCGAAATGTCAAGGGCATTCGCGTTCTGCCACGACTTCATGATCGAGGCCCTTTTCGCCGCCGGCAAAGCGCTAAACCGCGGTCCTCCCTTGCGCTCTTGGTGCTTGTTGTAGTCGTTGATGTGCATGCTGGAGAACTTGAGCGCGCTGCGCTTGCTCATGAGCGCTGACCGGTTGCGGGTGGGGTGACCTCCCTGCAGAATCGCGAACTCGCGGAGAACTTCGTCGGGGAGTGGGGCAGACACCCTGTCTTCTCTCTGCAGCATCTTCTTGATTGCGATTTCCCACGCCTGGACACTGAGTTTGAGTTCTTCGTCACTCCATTGGCGCCGGCCACCGGCAAGATTCGAGCGCGGCTCACGAGTCGACTGCGACTCCGGAGACGACGTCTTCTTCTCGGACGCAGGCGTAGCGTCCGTTGACCGCGGCGACGACTGCTGTGGGGTCTCCTGCTTGTCCTCTAAATCCATTTCTTCTACATTTTCGGACTCTGTGCTTGAGCCACTTGCAGCGGAGGGTGAGCCTTGTCCCATCTCCTTGTCTGCCTTTCCAGGCGTTCCACCATTCGTAGCCGATAGCGTGGCTTCCGACACCGTCGGTGAGCCCCCTTTCTGTGATCCACGCCGCTGCTTCGAGTCTGCCTTGGTCTCAGACGCCGTTGCTTTCGCCGAGTCATCTCCCACCGTTGCCGAACGGCCTTCCTTCTGTGGTCCACGCTGATCCGATCTGTCTGTTCCTTTCCCAGATGACTTCACCGCCTCTGAAGAAGCTGATGACTTGGTCGACGACGAAGGAAGAGGCGGTGATGAGCGCATCCGCACCACCATCGGCTCGGATGCCGACGATGGCTTCGATGGAGGCTTCGACGCAGGCTTCGCCTCTGGCTTCGAATCCGATTTGGGCGCAGACTTGGACGTGGACTTAGCCGCTGTCGTTGACAGTGCCTCAGCGGTGTCACTCGCACTCCGCTTGGTGGCGCTGCCCTTCGCTGTCTTGCCGCGCGCCGCCGCGTTCGCCGCCCTCCGCGCCTCGGCGCCGCGCTCGTCCTCGACGTCCAGCTGGCGCATCATGACCGCGCTCTCCTTGTAGACCTTGAAGACACGTGTGAGGCCGGCGTACATCTTGGCGGTGAGCTCGATGACGGCCGCGTTGCGCCTCCGCCAGCTGCGCATGACCTCCTGCTTCTGAAGGTAGTGCAGCTCGAAGAAGAGGCGGCCGCCCACCTGACGCTGGTGAGCGTCGAAGCCCTCGACCAGCAGGAAGGAGGACCGCAGCGCCGTGCACTTGGCCGCCACGGCCCGCGGCTTGCGCGCCGGGCGGCCGCCCTGCAGTCCCTGGAAGTGGTGGTAGATGGCCGCGCCCACCTCGTCGTCGCCGCCGCCGCCGCCACCGCCGCCACCGCCGCCGCCGCCGCCGCCGCCGCCGCCGCCGCCGCCGCCGCCCGCGCCCCGCAGCTCAGCCGCCGCCGCCTCCCACGCCTGCACCAGCAGTTCGAACTCCTTGGTGGACCACGCTGCGCTGCGCACTGCCAGACCGGCCGCCGCGTCCTCCATGGTCGCCGCAAGTAGTCGATTGCCGGCCTTCTTCGCCTTCTCGGGAACTGGTTGACTGCGGTTGACTATGGCCGGACGAGTCGTTGCTGGCCTTTCTGCGAGATGCGCCAGCAGGGGTACGTCGATTCGTACCCCTACGTACCAACTGTGGCAGGCGGGTTACGTTTCTTGTAGAGGAAGGTAGTGCCGCCCAAAACAAGTTGTCGTCCGCATCTTTGTGTTCACTTCAAGCTCTAACCGATACTTTACCGGGAGTATATCTGCTCTTCTACAGGGACCTTCCCACCGCTTCTCTTGTACAGGGAGGTGTGATCTTTTTTCCCCTCCTTGACGTGGCGACCGCGAGCGCACCGCCGCCTGATACTAAACGACTGTATAAAGCACCGCGAGGGGCACCAGGAAGGAAGGAAGGGAAACGCGTTCACAGCGCCCAGACCGACGCACCGAGGGAGGCAGGGCGCACGTTCTGACCCTCCGCAGTTTCTCCGCCAGTCGCGAGTGTGCACAGCAGGCCAGTGCGGGTCCAGCGAGCGCCATGTCAGCAGCTATCTCGCAGTTCTACATCCTATCGAACCGCGGCGACACGATCATCTTCAGCGACTTCCGCGGGGACGTGGACAGCAACTCGGCCGAGATCTTCTTCCGCAAGGTCAAGTTCTGGGAGAAGGGCGACGCGCCTCCGACGTTCAACGTGGACGGCATCAACTACCTGTACGTCAAGAAGAACGGGCTCTACTTCGTCGCGACCACCAAGTACAATGTCAGCCCGGCCTACATCCTCGAGCTGCTCACGCGGCTGTGCCGGGTGTTCAAGGACTACTGTGGCGTGCTGTCGGAGGAGA
>JAASGW010000817.1:0-11786 GCA_023334395.1 Phytopythium sindhum | reverse complement strand
CTTCGTGGTCGTGCCAGGCCGCCTGCGTTCTCCAGAAAATATCGTGGCAACGTCTAGTGTCCACGAGTGCCTTGGCGCTGCAAAGCGTCGAGGAGGCTCGTAGATAGCCAGCTCAGGAATTGTTACTGGAATCAGAACGTTGGAGAAAGCTTCGTTTTAGGTGATGTTCAGAGTATACAAGCTCGGAGTCAGTGGCACGGCGCAGTTTGTTAACAAAAATATATTTAAAAAATGAAACTTTTAGTATTTTTAAGCTGAATATTTTAAATACATTTAAAACCTATCAATGTAACAGTTTTTTACAGTTTTCATTTGAATTTTAAGAATAGTTTCTTACTTAGATGCTTTCAGTAATTATCCAAAATAAATTTAGCTACTCGGCCAAGAGCATCAGTCAACCGTGTTGATGGACAATGGGCGGCTCCGAGTACGAGAACATCCGCGATGACCACTTCTACACGTCGCTGCTGCTCGGCTGCAGGCGCGGGGCCGCTGCCTCGGGTCCCTCTGTCGCCTCCGCTCCCTCCGCTTCCTCCGCTTCCTCCTCGGCGAGCGCCGCGTCCGACAAGACGCCGTCGGCCTCATCCATCGCGGTGACAAAGACCACGTCGACGCTGTCTGTCGACGCCGCGACACTAGAGACCCACTCCAATTCGCCTCGGCCCGGTTTCCAGCACGTAAATGGCTCGCCGGACTCTGGGACGGCGACGAGCGCTGGAGAGTCGTCACCGACGGCTTCGCCCTCGACGGACAAGGCCAGGGACTCCAGGCACTTGGACGCAGACGAGAGCCATCGACAAAAGCGCCTTAAGCAGGAGAAAACGACGGGTCCAACGCTGGCAAGAGCGTCCAGCACAAAAGAAGAGGGCGATGCTACGGGCTTTAGATGGACTGCGCACCACGCGAGCAGCCATAAGGCGACAAGGGACGTGAACATGACGCCTACAAGCATGCAGTGGTCGAGCTCGGCTTCTATTACCGGTAGCACGCCTGGCAGTGTAAACAACTCGTCCAAGAGCGAGAGCCAAGACGCGTCGGGGGCGCCGCAGCGAAAGACCAAGCGCCGCTTCCGCAAGGCCACGCACACCATCCGCAAGGTGGTTTCCACCGTTCACGATCATGCAGCCATTGGACAGTACTTACGTTAGGGTCTGATGTCACCAGGAGGAGAAGGAGCACCTGCTGACAGAGATCTCTCAACTCGAGGCGCACATTGCGGGGCTCAAGAAGCGAGCGATCAGCGCGACGACATCGCCGGACGAGAACGAACGGGACAAGTTGATGGCCACGTGGGTGCTGCGCGACGCTGTGCAGACTCAACAGCGCGAGTTCGCCAAGATCCAGGCCATGATGTCCGAGTACACGCTCTGTGTAAGATCTCTCACGTACAGTTGGGACGTCCTGCCTGGAACATTGTCGTGGTCTAACACTGCCTTTTCCCGCTGTCTTCCCGCAGAATATCCGCGCGGGGAGCCCACTTCAGACGGCGATCCGCCTGAAAAGGGACGAGTCGGATCGGCGCCACGCGCTGACGGAGCTAAAGCACAAGAAGCTGCAAGACGCCAAGCAGTTTCTGGCGCGGCGGCGTCCGAGTCTCAACCCGTGCAAGCCCATGTGCGAGGACCACCGGTACGAGCTTCCGAATGGCGACTTTTGCTCAACGCGGTTCACTACGATTCAGTTCGAGGGCGTCCACAGCGTGCGCCAGGTGTTCGACCTGCTCGTCGAGTACTTTTGCAACATCGAGATCTGCATCTCCGAGAAGTTGGGGCACATTACGATCCGCGAGGACGACGACCGTGGCGGCGTCGGCATCACAGAGAATTGTTTGGTGTCCAGGACGAACAGCGGACTGCTGATGGAGTCAAACACGGTCTTGTTCTCGGAGTTTTACGACCCCGACGACGGTTTTGGCCATGAGCAAGGCCACGGCCTGATTGTCGCCGAGTTCGTTGACGAGGACGAGCGCCACCCGTACCACCCTCGTGAACGCATTCGGCGAGACGTGAGCACGATTCTGGAGCTGACATCGTACACTCGGACCATCGAAGCGTTTGGCAAACACTTTCCCGTCAATCCATTGAGCCAGCCGCAGGAGGTGGTCGTGGTCATGACGCGCTGGGTGTACTCCAAGCTGCGGTATCCGAAGTTCCCGATCGCGCGATCCGCTTGGGAGGAGCTGCGCGACAATGTGGACCGGTGGGGCGAGACCATGCATCGAACACTGGTCGAAAGCTTGCGCACGAGCTCCACCGCGCTACCGTGAGGTTTGATTTGCCACCAGGTGAGGGCGGACGCAGAGTCTTCCCGGCAGTCAAAGTCTTCGGAGTGGATGTCACGTATGCGCAGCGTCTTCGTTTTGCCTCGCAATTGAGCTATGGGTCAGTTGCTCATCAATGTCCGTGTGATAGCAGTAGACAAGTTTGTGTTATTCAATGATATTGATATGATATGCCAACGTCAACGGATTATCGCGCAGCAACGAGGAAAGAATGATGTCAGCGAACAAGATGCGACTCACCGCTTGGGATACACGAGTTCTCGGATCGTCTTGAGCATCACGTCGCCCCAGCGCGCAATGCCTTCTCGCATCTCCTGTATCGCCATCGGCGGGACGTCAAAATGGGCGGGGTGGAGTCGCAGGAAGGCGGCGCGGCGCATGACCACGACGAGATCGCCACCGTCATCTCCAACGGTTGTAGACGTCCTCCCATGATTCTTACTTCGACGGTGGGCGGTGAACACGACTGTGCCCGAGATGTCCTTGCGAACGCGCTTGTCAGGTGTAAACGGGAACAGTTCATCCGAATCGACGCAGTCGCTCACAAACACCGCCATCTGCTCGCCTGGTCTGTCTGGGACATCAAACATGTGCGCGAACGACGCCGTGTTCATCTCGGTGCTGATGCCGTTCTCGTCGTCCGAGAGCATCCGGAAGTTGGAGATGTTGTTGTCCAAGAGGTCGTAGTCCTCGCGCACCGTGAGGTGGCCCAGCCGCTCCGAGATGCTAATCTCCATGTTCATAAAGTAGAAGAGCCCCGCATCGAACACCTGCTTGAGCGATTCGACGCCCTCGAACTGGATGATCTCGAAGCGCATGCACGAGTATCCGCCGTCGCTGTCTTCGAAGCGCTCGTCCGATAGGTGCGGTTTGAGCAGGTCGAGGTCCCCAGTGCGTTCAATGACGTAACGGATCGCCTGAAGCAGCTTGGGGTTCTTGAGTTCCATGAGTGTCTGCCGTCGCTGGCCCCAGTCCTTCCCGAGGTGAATGTGCGTGTAGAGAGGGAACGTCCGCTGCTCCCCGAGACACTGGGACAGCATGGACTGGGACGCCGCCAGCGCGAACTGCTGGCAGCGCACGGCCTCGCCCAGCACGCTGTTCACGGCGACGGACTTCTGCAGGTCGTCGCCAGCGTCTCGCCCGCCCGTTAAACGGCTCTTGAGTACCGTCAGCTGCGACTCGAGGCCATGCAGCTCCGTCTCCAACGTTTCCCGCTCCTCCTGAGCATCGCCAAGAGCCCCAATAACGTTAGCACAAGGCCAAGGTCTCCATGTCCAGCTCTGCTACTTCATCAGGACGAGTGCAACCACCACAAGAACGCACCTTTCGCGCAATGTATGTGGGCTTTCGCTTCTTGGAAGGCCGCGGCTCGGAGGCGACACCATCGGACACTTCGTCGCTGCTGCACGCAGTGCTGCCATCAGGTGACGTCACGGGCCGCGCGGCGAAGAAGGGCACGGTGAACACGAGCGAACCTCGCGCGTCGTCCGCCGCGGGCGAAGGCGGCGAAGCGAGATCGGCGCCGTGGCGTTCATCCATCACGTCGACCGTTCTCTTTTCCTTTCAGCCGCGCCCCACAACTGGCGTCGTCATACGGGAGTCCCATATTATCTCGACTAATTTGACAATTAGTCGCTTGTCATATATTATTCAAGATTAAACCATTGTTTCCAGCGTTTCAGTGGTCGCGTAAAATTATCCATCGGCAACAGAGCAATCATTCCCGACGCGATTTGCCATCATTCTGCTGGCCAACAGCTCTTCGTGACGGCATTCCCAGAGCTGCCTTAGTACCCTAACGAGGCCCTCGTTCCTCACGAGTCGCAAGCGAGCGGCATGCCGTCGACAGCAGAGACAGCCACCACGGCCCCTAGTACCGAGCTGGGAGTCGGCAGTCGCAAGCGAAAGGAAACCTACATCGTCCGCAAGGTACTATCGGCAAACGTAAAGCAGGAGGCACAATCCATTGAATGCATTGACCATTGGTATCACTGCAGGAAGAGAAGCTCGCGCTGAAGAAGCAGATCTACGAGCTCGAGCAAGAGGCAGCGCATCTACGCGTGCAGCTCGTCCGCGGTCCAGTCGTTCCAAAATGCGATCCGACCGCTGACCAGCGTGCACTTGACATAGTCGATCGTGAGAACCAACGTGTCGTCGCCAAGCTCCAGTCTCTCATGTCCAATTGCGTGGTACAGATCTTCTCATTCGAGTCTTGTCGTCACCATCAAATAACGTGCGTGCACTTCCTGTGGCTGATAGCGGTCGCAGCAGTTCAGTCACCCGCTTGACACACCGATCCATCTCGGCAGCGACTGGGAGGAGCGTCTTCGCCTGTTACAGGCAATGAAGCACGCCAAGCTTGCGACCGCGTACAAGTACATCCTCGAGCGTTCGCGAGGTCTTCACACATCGAACCCTGGGCTAGTAAAGCCTCATCATTCAGAGGAGCGGTTCGAAACTGAAGATGGTACGTTCTGTTGCAACTCATTCGAGCTCGTCCCGTTCTATGGCGTCAAGTCTGTACGACAGGTATTCGATGCCGCGCTCGCCTTCTTCCAGTCAATGGAGATCAGCATCACGGAAAAGTTGGGCCACCTTACACTACGGGACGACTGCTACGATGACTCGGTCAATGACTCGAGCGGTGGAGATTGCAGTTCAGGAATCGACGACAAGGTTTCGCACTATCGACTTGTGTCTGGCGAGTCTCCGGGGCTCGCGACCGAGATGAACCTGGTCGGCTTCCCCCAATTCTTCGACAACATCACTGACATTTTGGGCGACAACGACGAAGCGATGACAGAGTGTGGACTGTTCACGAGTGACTGCGTCGACCGTGACGACATGTACCCGTACCAGCCCAAACAACGAATTCGGCGTGACATCTCAGCCGCTATCGCACTGACCCCGATCGAGATTACGAATGCAAGAGGAGAGAGGGAGCTGGTCGTCGTCATGAGGCGAGCGGCATTCTTGAAGATTCATCACACGCAAATTCCGACGTCGAAAGTCGCAGTTGACGGTCTTCATGACGGCATCAACGCGTGGGGCGACATCATGATCAAGGCCATGCGCGGCATGTTGTACTCGTCGTCGCATGGGTCAACATGAAAACCATCGCAGACTTGTACTTCGAAGTAGCAGGCAGCACGCGGAGAAACACTCAGGAATCGGATTTCGAAGTATACAGGACACAAACTTAGCTTTGCGTCTTTGAGGTAGCACTCGCTCATGACGTCGGATACAAAATGGACTGCATGGTCTTCACCATGATCGGTCCCCAGGCTCCGATTTCTTCATGGATTTCCTGGAGCACGTACTCGGGTATGTGAAACTCTGGCCGAGGGTACCGCAGCCACGCCGCACGACGCATAACGACAACCAACTCCTCTCCGTCCACATCGCCCGCGGCCGCATGGGTCTGCCGCTTTGGTCGATATACTGGAGACAGCACAATCCCAGCGGTGACATCTTTTCGCAGTCTCTCATTCGGTCGATACGGGTGCAAGTCATCTCTGTCCACGGCATCCGTCGCGACTAGACCACACGGCTCAGAGCCAGGTTCAGCTTTGTTCGCCAAGTACTGTGTGAACAGCACGGCGTTGAACTCAGTGGTGATACCGTGACTGGTGTGAGACACGAGTCGGTGACTCGAGATCTTGGCGTCAGCGTCCAGGCTATCGTAGTCGTCACGCACTGTCGTCTGCCCCAGCCGCTCGGAGATGCTGATCTCCATGTTGTACAGATAGAACACCAGCGCGTCGTAGACTTGCTGGGCCGAGTGTACGCCTTCGAACTGGATCACCTCGAAGCTAACACTGTTGAAGCTGCCGTCGCTTCCCTGGAACTGCTGCCTGGAGGTGTGCGGCTTGGTCAGGTCCATCCCGGTGCTCCGTGCGGTAATGAATTGGTGCACGCGCGCCAGTTTGACGTCCTTCATCGCCAGCAGACACTCGCGCCGGGCACTCCAATCGCTCGAGAGGTGGATGTACGAGTACATAGGATTCTTGCGCGAGTCATCCTGCTCAGAGAGAGGCCCAAGCCATTAAGTATGCAGCTTTGACAGTTGACACCTCACTTAGGCGCCGAAGAGGCAACGCACCAGTCGCTTCGAGAGCATGAGCTGCGCGCGTTCGACGACCAGTTGGTAGCCGTCCACGATTTCCCGCAGCGCCTCGCCCTGCAGGTTAAGTCGCTTAAGCAGCTCGTCGTGCGGTGATGTCACCATCTTCCCTTGGCGCCGCTGCAGCACCGCGATGTGGCACTGCATCGCGTGCTCCTGCGCGCGCAGCTCGGCGATCTGCCGCTTCCGCAGCACCGTCGTCGGTACGCGGCCCTTCTCGCGCGCAGCCGATACGTCATCGTCTTCTTCTGTAGCACGCATTGAGCCACTGGGGTGCTGTTCTGGCGTGTCCGTGATGGCGTTGGAAGACCGATTCATCACCATCGCACGTCAATCAGGAAGTTCTGAGGTGGAAAATAGTTCTAATGCGCTCGCTTTATCAGTGCATAGGTCGAATTACTTCGTAATTCTCAAAAGTTTTGAATTTAACCAATGAGTCGAAGCACTGAATTAATACAATTAAACAAATGCTGTCCTCGATTCTTGCCAATCAACAGCGCAGCGAGACCTCTTCAGTTCCCGCTATACAGCGTGGCGCGCATCGACTTGAACATGACATCTCCCCAGCGCACGATGCCATCCTGGAGCTGCTTGAGCGTCTGCGTCGACAGTTCGAAGGGCGGGCGAGGGTGTCGAATGAAGGCTGCGCGCTGGAGAACGACGACGAGCCCTTCGTCTTGCCCGTTCGCCACAGTTAGGTCTCTGCCAACAGATTGCCGCTTGCGCTTCAACTCGGTGAGCAGTACTCCGGCCGAAACGTCCTTGCGGATGCGCTCGTTGGGGTGATACGGGTACAGGTCGTCTTCGTCTACCGCGATGGTCGAACCGATCGCGTACGGCGCCTGCGCGTTGGCGTCGCCTCCAGAGAAGTACTGACCGAACGCGATCGCGTTCATCTCAATCGTGGCGCCACTCACGTCCCCGGAGATCAGCCGGTGGTTGGAGATCAGCGCGTCGCCGTCCACGCTATCGTAGTCTTCCCGCACGGTGATGTCGCCCAGCGTCTCCGAGATGCTGATCTCCATGTTGGACAGGAAGAAGACGAGCGCGTCGAACACTTGGCGCAGCGACTGCACGCCCTCGAACTGGACAACCTCGTAGCGGAGACAGCACGAAGACCCGTTAGCGTCTTCGAACCGCTCCTCCGAGAAGTGCGGCTTGCTCAGGTTCAGGTGCCGGCCGCGCGCGCTAATGTACTCGTACACGCGCGCGAACTGGTCGTCCTTCAGCCCAACGATAGTCTGCCGGCGACGATCTCGGTCCCGCGGGAGGTGCACACGCGCACACAGCGGATTACTGTATTGATTCTCCTTCAGATAGCGTTCGCATCGCATCAGCTACCTTCCAACAGGCGACAATAATGACTATAGCACAGACGTACGATACACTGGAGCATCATGGACTGGGTGTTGGCCAGCGCGAGCTGCTGACAAGCGATCGCGCGCCTCAAGCGGGCGTTCTGGAGTTCGACCTCCACCCTGCTGGCATCCAGCGCGCTGCCGGTGGCGTCCAGCGCGCCCAACCGCTTCTGCAGCACCAGCAGCTGCGCCTCGAGCGCCTTGACCTCCGCGTGGAGCTCCTCGGCTTCCTCCTTGCGCAGCTTGTACGACGGCACGCGCTTCTTGGTCTCGTGCGGCGCAGCGTCCACGTCATCGGACCCGTCGCCAGCGCCGAGCGCGTGCTTGCGCCGGTTGTGTGGCGTGACCATCGTGGCAAATTCCGAAGTTGAGACCAGCGAGCATGTTTTGCTCAAATTTTTTTGGAGTACTGGGTGATTATCGAGTGTTTCAGCGAATCACATATCGATGTCATGTTTTCAACCAATCAGAGGATGTGAGCTGTTAGAGAGCTTCAACTTGAAGGGACAGTGAGCGGCTCCGATGCTGGCGCTGTGTCCATGCAGACTGCCTCACTACTGCGTTGGCGGACGCAGTACCTGCCCTCTGCTATCTCTTCTCATTTGCTACATCGATGCTTGCTCTGCCCAACGCCAAGCGAAAGCGGCACCAGCACTCTGGCTGAACCCACCAGCAGCCCACGGACCGTGCTTGGGCGCGGCTGGGTGGTCGCTCGGGAAACGCACAGCCCACTCGGGATGACATGGAGCAGTATGCGTGTTGTGCCAACCGTGGCCATGATGCCTGTAGTCGTCTCGGTTGTAGTCATGCCGACCAAAGCGCCTGCGTCCGTGAGGGTCGCGTTGAACGTGACCATGTGCACCGATTCCGCGCGGCCGATGCGGATGCCCGTGATAGTCACCAAAGACGGGAGCGAATCGTTCAAGCGCTAGGCAAGACGGCGCGCCAAGGGCGCTTTCGCTGGAAGCGACTACCTTTGCAGCAGGCACAACCGCAGACGGCACGACACCGGTTTGATTGCCTCGACAGTGACCTCGGAGCGAAGATCGATGCCGCACACTCGTTTTTCGTAGGGTCCGCATGGGCCATTGAACACAGCGTGACCGTTCTCCGACGCCGGTGGTGGTGCGCCCGCGCGAGGGGCCTCCGCGCCGTTCGACGAGTCTCCCGACGCCTGCGCCATTGGTCCACAGAACAATGCGGCTAGCTTCTCTTGACTGACAAGCTGTCGCCAAGCAAGGCAAACGGAGAATGAGGCGACAATGCGGCCGAATTGACATTGCGATTGCGTGGCGGTGGCCATAACCCCAGTAAATAATCCTGGACATAGCACGATGATGCGGTTAATCAACCACCACAGTGTGCAGCGCACCATCGTTAAGAATGAATGTTGTATTTGACGAATGTGTGCGCGTATTCAGCTTCAGGAGGCTGACCACCTCTAAGAAGAGAAGAGTAAAGTGATGGCGAGCGGGCTGACGGCGGACGACGTGTTGCTGCTCTCCAAGTGGGCGGCCAGCGCCGACGGGAGTACCAGCGGCAACGCAAGCGATGAAGCCGCGACGGGAAGCCCCGAGGCTGCGTTGACGTGCGGGGGCGACGCCTCCATGGCCGTCGCGGACGGCCTACAGTACTTGTTTGGCATACCGGGTGACGACGACCACAAGCTGGCGGCGGCTGACGCACCCCGGCGCACGCGCAAGAAGCGGCGCGCGACGTACCTGCGGAACAGAGTGCGTGTTCGTGCAACTTCTTCCTTTGTTGGACGCGTGTTCTTGTTCATGACGGCCATGTTGCTGGCGGACAGGAGGAACGCGAGAACCTGAAGGAGGAGATCGCGTCGCTCGAGTCGCGGCTGGCGGTGCTCAAGAAGCGCGCTGGACTCACGGGCGGCGCAGGCAGCTCTGGGATTGAGGTGACGGCGGTGAACAACGCGCTCTTGCGCAGCGTGATCCACAAGCAGCAGATGGCCATGGCCAACGTCCAGTCCATGATGACCAAGAGTGTGGTGAGTTGAGCCCCGCCGCGTGACTGGAGCTACTTCATGTCGACGCTAACTAGAAGGAAACCCTGTATGTTTTGTGCAGAACGTGCAGGAGTCGCATCCGCTGTACACGCCGGTGCACCTGGGCAAGGAGTGGCCCGCGCGTCGGCAGACGATGGCGTCGCTCAAGGTGACGAAGATGCGCACCGTGTTCCAGTACTTGACCGAGCGCTCGCGGCACCACGACGAGCTGCTCCCGCACTCCTCGCAAGAGGTATTGCAGGACTATGACGGGAACGTCATCTGCACGCAGTTTGATATCGTTCAGTTCACGGGCGTCCGCTCGCTGCGCGAGGTCTACGACGCGACGCACTACTTCTTCCTGAACGAAGAGATGGTGCTCTCGGAGCGATTGGGCCATCTCGCGATTCGAGACGACTACGACATTGTAGACGGCGTCGCGGTCAACTCGCGGATGTACTGGATTGACCAGCACGGCGTCATGACCGAATGGAACGCGGTGAGCTTCGCGCAGCTCTTTGACGGCGACATGGGCCTGGACGGATGCAAATGCGGCGTGCTGACGACCGACAACGTCGACACAGACGCACTGTACCCGTATCAGTCAGCGAACCGCGTCCGGAAAGACCTGTCGGGTGCGATTATGCTGACGGTGGCCAAGGCATCAGAGACGACTACAAGCTCTGTCAGCTCAAAGGAGGGAGATAGCGAGCTGGTGGTGGTTATGCGCCGCGCAGCAGTCTTCAAGCTGCACCATCCGCACTTCCCCATCTCACAAACAGCCAAGGAGACGCTGGTCAAGGGCATCTTCGGCTGGACCCAGGCCATGACGGACACTATTCGAGCCCAGCTGAGCGCGTCAAAGCCCGCCGCACACTGAAGCCGTCGATTCCTGCTTTGGTAAACGGGTTTCAACGACCACTACTGGTCAGAACCTCCAATGTCGATGGTGGCAGACCAGACTTTGCATCTCCGAGTACGAACGAACTCGAGATCTACGTGATGAATATCTACATGAAGCATACTGATTAGTATGGTGCTCACCCACTCCGAAGATGACAAGATGATAGCAGGTCAGATCACTGGCGTGGGTTACTGGAGTGAACAACGGCGTGGACATCGAGACATCGAGAGGCTAACTAGCCAACGGCTTGGTCATCGGTCTCATGCCCACAGTCTGTGGGTCGGACTGTACAATTCGCATCCGCCACCATCTTCAAGCCTGGATCATGGGACAGCACGCGCTCGTCCGCCGCACGTTTCTATGCCCACGGGTCAAGTGTCTTGCGCAATGTAAAGGCAAGTCTATACTTGAACAAAGTATGCTTTACGCCGGTGCTGGCCGTTTTCCACTTGTTGTATCAGGTGAGTCGAAAGGAAGGAGACAACAGGAGGGAAACAGGGCGAGACGATGCACGTCCGGGAGCGCGGCCAGGTGCTGGCGGTGGCGGTGCTGCTGTGCCACAAGCCATGGCAGCAGCACGCGGGGCCCTACGCCGCTCCGGCGTCCCCCACTGGATCGGAGACGTCGAACGAGGACAACGAAGACGTGCCGATTCTGCTGCACTTCGTCGAGGCACCGGCGGGGAAGGCGGCCGCTTCTCCTCCGACCAAGAGGCGTCGCGGACAGACAGCGGCGAACTATGATCGTGAAGTGGCCGTAGTGACCGGCAAGAAGCGGCCGGCGCCGACCGCGGCCGACGGGAGCTGGCGGCGGGCCGGGAAGACGCGCACCTACACGGCGAGGAAGGTCAGGAGATACGCGGTTATATAGTTCTCCTGGTAGCTAGATATCAACGCTTGGATGGCTAACGCGTGGTCTGGGGACTCCTTGTGGCGTCTACAGACGGAGATCGACGCGCTGCTGGCGGAGCTGCCGGCGCTGGAGTCTTACGTGGACTTCCTCAAGCAGCAGGCGGCGAACGCCAACCACCAGATCAACTCGACCCAGAAGCAGCAGCTCGTCAACTCGTGTCTCCGCGACAAGGCCCAGAGCCACGAGGCCGACATCGCCCGCGT
>JAASGW010000816.1:0-11805 GCA_023334395.1 Phytopythium sindhum | reverse complement strand
AGCAAGACGAAGTACTAGAGCTGTACCAGAGCCAGATTTGAGCGCATTTGACTGCATAGGCGACCACCAAGAGCAACAAACGGCGGGCGTTCGGATCTATTTGTCGCGGTCTCGGTACCTACATTTTATTATTTTGGCTGATGTGTGGGAACCCCGACGTGTTCGGGCACAAAAATTGCACAGATTGGTCAGTTTGTGCTTGTTCTGTAAGACGATACAATTTGGTTGCGGTTTTATGCTTCTTGGATCACTTATGGTAAATTTTGTGCTCATTCGGATCTTTTTGGCGCGTACTGTATTTGATATTTTTCTGGAATTATTTGGCTCACAATGACACAGCATGGTGCAATCGAAAGCGCTTGAAATTTGCTATTATCCACTATAATTTCAGCCAATAAGAGCAGAAAGTGATGAATTTTCTGCAAAAAACACCATGTTCATAAGGCCTGGCGTGCACTGTAGTTGTCGGATACATATTCGGTTTTACGGTACCAAACAACGCGTCTTGATCTGCTGATTTTACTGGTAAAAAAATCTCGTCCAAATAAGCGATTCCATTGGAGAAAAATGGGAAAAACCGCTGGTCTTATCATTATTACCAGCACTTTACACTTCGTCCCTCACTACTGCGTCATACCTCGTGCATCGCGTCTATCACTACGCCCACCATCCCTGCACGCGCCACTCGCTGGCTCAGTCCCAGTTGGTGTCGGCACGCACGCTCTCGGGCACGGAGATGGGGATCTCGAGCGACTTGCTGTCGTCCGCGTCGTGGAAGCAGGTCCACGCACCTCCACGCTTGGCGTCGTGCTTCCGGTGCAGCATCTCGAGCGTTGCGACGAGTGAATCAGGCGCGTTGCGCTGCACGGCCACGTCCAGCACGGCTCCGTACCCGATCGAGCTCCCCACGTCGATCGGCGTCGAGTTCGAGCTGATCGAGGCGTTGGTCGTGGCAGACGACGCCGATGACGACGACGATGACGACGGACCGGACGACGTCCACGACGAGTAGGATGTGGGTGCGGTCGCCGATGACGACGTCGACGCCGGTGCAAAGGAGGCGAACGCGCCCAGGAGCTTGGCTCCGCCGGGCTGAATGAGCGTCTCGAGTGTGTTCCAGTCCCGTGTGAGCGCGCAGTTCATGAGCACGGCGTACAGGTAGCGCCGGCCGTCGATACCGAACTTGTGCTGCACCGCGCTAGGGTGGCACGCGCTGTTGTCCTTCTTCTTGCCGTGGTAAAGCAGGCAGTAGCGTAGGAACTCGCCGACCGTCATGCGGTGCACGCTCTTGCGCGGGAAGAGAATCCAGACCTGGTCGATCTCGAGCCGCTTGATGTTGGCGGTCAGCGCTTCGATCCACTGGCGCTGCATCTCGGGCGTGCACGCGTCCAGGATGAAGGCGTCCTCTCCATCGCCGATCTGTATGCAGTGTGGGCGGATGGAGAACTTACCAGCGTAGTTGAGCGGCACCACCGTCAGGCCCTTCATGAGCCGCAGCGAGCCCTTCTGCTTGTTCTTCTTGTCCGAGAACGGGTTGCGCGACGGCTTGGCGTAATGCTCGGCGTCGTGCTTGAAGTACACGAGCTCGGCGCCCGAGAGCTTAAAGTAGCGCATGCGCCAGTTGGCCTGCAGGTTGTTGGTGTTGCGCGAGCGCTTGTCCATGTACCCGTCCTTGGTCTGCGACTCGGGCGCGGCCCGCGCGTCGCGCGCCTCCGTCTCGAGCTGTAGCTTGGACAGCTCGACGTACTCGTTGAGCACGTCCAGGATCCAGGCCGGGAACCGGTGGCGGAAGTACTTGGCGATCTCCAAGACCTCGGTGGTCACGCGCAGCGAGCGCTCCAGCTGCCGCTCCACAAACACGAGCGACAGCAGCATGGTGGCCATATCGCGGTAGCGCTGCGTGGCCGCGAACAGGTCCAGGATGCCGCGCAGAGAGCTGAGCGACACGCTCTCGTTGGTCACGAGCGTCTGGTCCACCAGGTAGGCCACCCACTGCGCCAGCGAGATAGGCAGCACCGCCAGCTCCTGCCGAAACGCGTGCGGCGCCATCGTCTGCGACGTGAATAGCAGCACGTCCAGGATCACGCCTGTGCACCCCGACGCCTCGGCGGCCCGCAGCAGCGCGCGCTTGACCGGCAGCGCGCGCAGCTCCCGCAGCTGGAACAGGTCGCGGAAGTCGCGCACGCCGCCGTCCCGTAGGTCGCCACCGCCACCATCCGCGTCCCAGTCGTCCAGCAGCCCCAGATGCACGCACAGCAGCTGCGCCACCGCGTCCTCCGCCGCCGCGACGCTCGCCATGGCGTTCCTCCGTCGGCCACTCGCAATGTGCAATGTGAAGAAGTGGGAAGAAAAATCCAGCATGATTACCTTCACTATCCCATAATTTGTATAATATGAAATTTCATTTTGGTGCATGTTTCATCAACTTATACAGTTTTTACCTGCCAGTTTTTATGTATTGATTAAAATGGTATAATAGCTCGTGACAAATCATGATCGCACATTTGACACCTCAACTCTACACACGTCGCATGGATCAATCGCATCAACCGGGTCATCTCCACGCTCTTGCTCTCCACTACTTCATCTCTCTCTTATGCAGCACACATAGCCTCACTGCAGCCCGTCTCTCTGTCTCTATTCCTCCTGCATGAGGCGCTGGGCGAGGTCGCCGACGCTCGCGAGACCCGTGGCCTGGGCGCAGCGGCGGCACAGCTGCAACTCGCTCGCGTCCACCTCGGGCGTGTACTTCCAGCAGCGCGGGCACTTGTGCCCCTCGGCGGTGGTCACCACGATCTCTACCTCCTGTCCGTTCATCACCGCGAGCTGACTCGAGCTGCGCTCGCTCTTGCCGCCCTCCAGCGCGCCAGTCAGCAGCTCGCTCTCGTCCGCGACGACGCGCACGCCCGAGCACAGTAGCACGTTCTCGAGCGCGCTGTCGCCTCCGAGCGCCTTATCGTCGCCCAGCAGCTCGCGGACGCGCGCGTCACGCGCGATGATGAAGACGTTACACTCGAGCTGGCTGCCGACGGTGCCCGCCGCGCGCAGTTTCTCCACCAGGCGGTTGACGTCCAGGCGGAGGTGGCGGATGGCCTGCCAGTCGCGCGCGATGCTGTCGTCGTGCCACTCGCTTGCCGTCGGCATCCAGCCCTCCTCGAGGAAGATGCTGCCCTGCACGTCCTCGAGCGGCACACCCTCCAGCTGCGAGAGCAGGTGCAGGCGCATGTCCTCGGCCGCGTGCGGCACGATCGGCGCGATGGCGCGCGAGATGGCCTGCAGCGACAGCCAGAGCACCGTCTGCGCGGCGCGGCGGCTCGCGCTGTCGCGCGCGTCGCAGTACAGCCGGTCCTTACTCGCCTCCATGTAGAAGGACGACAGGTCCGCCGAGATGAAGTGCGCCACCGCGTGCGTCACGCGCGAGAAAGCAAACGCGTCGTACGCGTCCGTCACCGACTCGCGCAGCTGCGCCAGCTCGTGGAGCATGTACCGGTCCACGCCGCGCGGGGCCATCTGCGCGTGCGAGACGGCGTGCTTGGCCGGGTCGAAGTCGTTCAGGTTGGCCAGCAGGAACCGCGCCGTGTTGCGCACCTTGCGCAGCGCGTCGCTCACCTTGCCGACGACCGACGGGCCAACGCTCACGTCGCCCGTGTAGTCGGTGCTCGCGACCCAGTAGCGCAGCACGTCGACGCCGTACGCGGGCACCTTAAGCGTTTTGGGCTTGGCGTTCTTCTTCTTCTCCTTCTTGCCGCCAGCGTCGTCCGCCAGCGTCAGCGTTGCGCCGTCGATGAACTCGCGCGGCGCGATCGTGTTGCCCAGAGACTTGGACATCTTGAGCCCGCGTTCGTCCAGCGTGAAGCCGTGCGTGATGACGTGCTTGTACGGCGCTGTCTTCTGCATGGCGAGCGACGTGAGTAGCGACGACTGGAACCACCCGCGGTGCTGGTCCGAGCCCTCCAGGTACACGTCTGCCCGCTTGACGTCGCTGCCGTCTTGCGGCTTGAGTACTGTGTGCCAGCTGCTGCCACTATCGAACCACACGTCGAGCGTGTCCATGCCCTTCTCGTACTGATCGGCGACGCTCTTCATGGACGGAGGCAGCAGCTCCTCCACAGTCAGATCCCACCAGCAGTCGGAGCCTTCGCGCCCGTCGCCGGCCTTGTACTCACGCACCACGCTCTGGAGGTGGGAGATGGTCTCCTCCGTCATAAGCGGATCGCCCGACTCCTTGTGGTAGAACACGGGAATCGGCAGCCCCCACGCGCGCTGGCGGGAGATGCACCACTCGCTGCGGCTCGAGATCGTGGCCTCCAGGCGGCGGCGCGCTGTCTTGGGCACGAACTGCGTCTCGCCCGCGCTCTCATCCAGCACGCGCGCGCCCGACTCGTGCAGCGAGTCGAGCTTGGCGAACCACTGCGCCGTCGCGCGCAGGATCACGGGCTTCTTGCTGCGCCAGTCGTACGGGTACCGATGCTTGAACGCGTTGGACGCGAGCAGGTTACCCGAGGCCGCGAGCTTGTCTAGCACCGCCATGTTGCCGTCACCCAGGACCTCGAGGCCCTTGAGGTCGTCGCCTGCGTCGGCCGTGAACTTGCCGTGGCCGTCCACGGGGCAGCGAATGTACGGCGTGAGGGGCTCGTCGCCGTCCGTGCGCGGCCGGTTGTGGTGGTAGTCCATCCAGACGAAGTAGTCGTCCTGACCGTGACCAGGGGCCGTGTGCACCACGCCCGTACCCGCGTCCGTGGTCACGTGGTCGCCCAACAGCACAACCGACTCGCGCGACGAGTCCAGCGGGTGTGCGAAGCGACTACCTATGAGCCACTTGCCCTCGACGGCCGCGAGGACCTTCAGCGTGACAGTCGCGTCCGCCTCTGGCTTGGTTAGCGCTGCCGCGAACTTGTCGACCAGGTCGCGGGCGACCAAGTAGTAGCGGTCGCCCTCGGGCGCGGCCACGACCACGTACTCGAGGTTGGCGTTCACGCTCAGCGCTTGGTTGGACGGGATGGTCCAGGGCGTCGTCGTCCAGATGACCGTGCTCAGATTGTCGCCGAAGGGCTCGAGCACGCGCTTGGCCTGCTCGTCCGCGATGTCCAGCAGCGGGAAGGCGATGTACGCCGCGTGCGAGACGTGGTCGTCCTGGTACTCGAGCTCAGCCTCGGCCAGCGCCGTGCGCGACGACGGGGACCAGTAGACGGGCTTGAAGCCGCGGAAGATGAGTCCATCGTGCACCATCTTCTTGAGCACGTCGTACTGCCGCGCCTCGTACTCGGGCGCCATGGTCTCGTAGATGGCGCCGTCCGCGCCCGACCAGTCGGCCAGCACGCCCCAGCGCTGGAAGTCACGCTGCTGGTCAGCGATGGCGCCGCGGGCCAGCGCACGGGACAGCCGGCGCACCTCGGACGCGCTCAGCTTGTCCAGCTGGTCGCCGGCCTCCTGCTGCAGCTGGCCCAGCGCCTTGACCTCGATGGGCAGCCCGTGGCAGTCCCAGCCGGGCACATAGTCGATCGCGAAGCCGCGCAGCAGCTTGTACCGGTTGATCATGTCCTTGAGCACCTTGTTGAGGAAGTGGCCCATGTGCAGCTGCCCGTTGGCGAACGGCGGGCCGTCGTGCAGCACAAAGGGCGCGCGGTCGCCCCGCTGCGCGCGCTGCGCCTCGTACACGTGCGTCACCACGCGCGCGTGCAGCTGCGGCTCGCGCGCCGCCGCGTTTGCGCGCATGGGGAAGCTCGTGTGCGGCAGGTTGAGCGTCTTGCGCATGGCCTCCGCCAGCTTCTTCTTGGCCTCGGCGCCCGCCAGCGCCCCCGCCATGCTTGTCGCTTCGCTTGATACCCAACAAATGATGGACGAGCGGCGCAGCGACATGCACGTAAATAGTGGGGCATCGGTTCCGTAAATTAGGTTTAAATGTTGTATGGAAAATGTTCTGTTATATACGGAGTTAAACCTGTTACTTACGGTATTATCGGCAACCCAAGTGTACCCAACTTTACTGGGGGAGGGGTACGCTCCGTGATACTTAACACTGGTTGGTCATAATGGAAGATGTAATACCCCATGCTGGTTGGTCATAACGGTGGGTTTTGGAGCGAATAAAGAAGCTGCCAGCATAGGATTTGATTGGCCCGGTTTTAACGATGATGCTATTGACGCTCGTGCGACCGACTATCGCAACGCAGCTCTGCTTCAACTTCAACTCGAGCAGGAAGCGCCTCGCCGTCGAGTCTGGCGTGATGCTCGAGATCGACGGCAGCGCGCTACCCTTCTCGGGCAACTGTACACTCGCTTTTACCAGCGCGAACAGTGCGGGGGACACTTCAGCTCCAACGTCGCCGAGTGTGCGTCATAAGACTACAAGGCGAGCATCATCATCGCGTTCGCCACCGCACCAGCCACTGTCCTGCCCACACACCTGATCCACATCAGAGCACCGGCTCCGACGGCGTCGACGCCAACATGGCGGGCAAGATCGTCTACTTCTTTGGTGTGTCGGCGCGAGGAACCAGCCAGCCGCGTGCATCTTGTGGCCAGTGGTCACATGGCGTATCACAAGACGTAGTCACTGGCCAGCTCCACGCGATGCCAACGAGGTACGCACCACCGGCCAAATCATACAATCATACGTAGACCCCAAACAATAGAGCTGAGCACGGAGGAGGCGACCGAAGCGCTGATGAAGTAGGTCAAGGGCAAGGTAGCCGAGGGCGACGTGTGGAGGCGGACGCGCAAACCTTCGGCTGCAGGTGGACCTCTACACGCGCAAGCAACAGCTGTGGTGCGCGCTGGCGATGCTGGAGGATGCTGACCTGTTGGCAGAATACTGGAGGAGAAACACTTAAAGTGTTGCGTGTGGTGGTCGAGGAGTTCGGCGTGACCACGGACCTGATCCCCGAGGGCCTGATCACCGTGCTGCTGGCCGGCTTGCGCTACAAGCTCATGGCGAAGGAGGCCGCTACCGTCTGCACGGTGATGGTTGTGTCAAATCTTAGAGCGACTTGATCGCCTCGCACAACAATCGCTATAATACATCGAGTTGTGCGTGCACCTCCATAAGTACTAAGCTACCATCTGAGCTAAACGGCTTGGCCATTTCAATTCAAGCAACCAGTTGCAAATGGTACGTCGTGCTAGTTGCTCTTCGCTTGATTGAAGATGACGATTAGCTCTTCCTCCGCGCCGCCAGCAACATGGATCGCTCATTTAGTGTGTATCATACTTCTCCATATCACGACCCTGCTTCAACCCTTTGCCAAAAATATCATGCCTGGGCGACATGGCTACACTCTTTACAGCTTCAACATTGACAAGCGACTGACGTGGAGGCACACAGGTCTATATATAACACAGCGGCGGCGCTGCTGCTAGTGTTCCCTGCGTCATTCCTCGAGTTGCTCATGCGACAACATCATGGTCCTCGCCTCGTATCGCTCGTCGCCTGGGTGGTGGGGCTCGCGCTGCTCCGGTGGGTCGATGCAGCCAACTGGGCGCAGGTGAGTGGCAGCACGCGCCATTCCAACACGGCAGTGCTGCCACCGACCCCGTGGACGCGGCGCCACGGCCACGCGGTCACCGCGCTCGACTTCAGCGACGCGTATACGGCAAGCACCGGCAAGAAGGCGCGGCTGTTCGTGCTGGGCGGCGACTCGAACGTCCAGGGCTCGCAGGATCTGCGCGCGTACCCCGGCGGTGGGTCCTTCAAGAACGACGTCTGGGCGACCACCGGCATCCGGTGGAAAGTCGAGAGCAGCCTGCTCAAGCAGAACAAGTGGGGCGAGCAGCTGGCGCAGCTGGTGGCTAACATCACCTGGCTGCAGACCAACAGCGGCAAGACGCCGCCGCGAGGCGTCACATACGACGAGTGGATCGCGTGCGCCGCGGCCACGTGGGCCGTCAACCCACCGACAGGATGCGACGACCCGTCCAAGCCACCGGGAGCGTACCTGGCCGACAGCATGTTCTCTCCGCGCCGCAACTTCGCGTCCGTCGCCTTCCAGAACGAGCTGCTCGTGCTCGGTGGCCGTGCCCGGGAGCACGTGCCCGTGCCGGAGCTTAACCTGAGAGGAGGAGTGTCGGTATCCGAGCTGACGACCACCCGCAGCGAGATCGGACCGCGTAATGCACGCTGGAGGGAGTACGCAGTGCTCAAGAACGATGTGTGGCGGTCCAGCGACGCCGGCGCGTCCTGGTCGCTCGTCAACGTCGGCTGCAAGTTCCCACAGCGCGAGCTGATCCGCAAGTACGGGCGCAAGGAGTTCCAGTGCGAGACGAGCGACGACTGCGAGGGCGACGCGTCCTGCGCCTTCGACGAGGTCTACAGCACGGGGTTCTGCATCTGCAACGTGTGGTCTCCGCGCGAGTTTCACGCCGTTGCCGTACACAACGGCAAGCTGTTCGTGTCTGGCGGCTACGCGATGGTCGAGCGCGGCAACTGCGGAGTCGAGGAGCACGCACGGAAACGCAAGTCGGGCGAAGAGTTCGCGTGTGGCGGCGGCTACCGCGAGTACATGCGGGACGTGTGGGTCTCGAGCGACGGCGCGGGCTGGAAACAGCTCACACCCAGCGCCAGCTCGTGGTTCTTGCCCAGAGGAGAGCACGCCATGGTGTCGTTTCGATCGCTTTTGTATGTGTTAGGCGGTCGGACGGGTACTGGCGAGTCCCCGAGCAGCGTGAACGGGTCTTCGGCGCTGCTGAACGACATGTGGGCATCCAGTTCCGACGGCGAGACCTGGTACCAAGTCACTAGCGCTGCTCCGTGGTCTCCGCGTGCCAAGCATGTCGCTCTCGTCGCTCCGAAGAACAGCAGCAATGGCAGCTCAGCCACCGGCACGGACAAGCTGCTCGTCATGTTCGGCGAGGACGAGGAGCGACCGCTGGAAGACGTGTGGGCCTGGAACTGGCCGGCATCCTCGGACGCCGGTGAGTGGGTGCAGGACTTCGGCCTTGGCACCGACACGCAGGGCTACGTGACGCCCGACAGCTCGGTGCGGATGCTGCGTATCGTCACCAGCGACAACGCCGATGCGCTCGAACGCGCGGGCATCGCGACCATCCGCGAACTCTCGGCGCTAACGTACGACCAGATCGTGCCGCTGCGGTTCTTGCCCGTCGCGTCGGTCGCGCTGCCGCTGCCGTCCGTGGACTCGATCCTCGCGTCCATCCTGTCGACGTCCATGCAGCCCAAAGGCATGCCCGTGTGCGACTACATGGCGTTGGCCAAGCTCGTGGTCGACCAGTGCACCGTCTCCGCGGACCTGGACCAGGCCGCGCTGCTCGTGCTCACCACCAAGGCCGAGGAGGGCGACGACGCGGCGGCGACGGAGTGGGATGGGTGCGCGCACTTCGGCAACCAGGCCACCAACGCAGACACGGGGCGCCAGTACTGGCCCGACGTGGACGGGATCGACCAGGTGCAGACGCTGCGCGATGTGTTCGAGGACGCGCAGGAGACGATCTGTCGCTGGCAGCCGGGCGCCCGCGCGGGCCACGCCGGCGCCGTGTTCAAGGGCCGCGTGTTCGCGCTCGGCGGGCTCGTCACGGCGCCCGACTACTTCGAGAACGACGTCTGGTACCGCGACGACGTGCTGCCCATGGCACAGTTCTCGCTCGTGCCGCGAGACGGCAGCTCCGAGACCGAGTTCGCCTTTGCCAGCGAGGAGGCCGGCTGTGTGTTCGAGTACGAGGTGCTCGACACAGTCGAGATGCTGGTCGTGCGCAACTGGACGCGCGTCGCGATCACGAGCTCCTCGTCGACGTCTACCACGAGCACGATGACCGGCAGCGAAGGCGGCATGGACGTGGTCTCGTGGCTGGACGGCGGCACGTTTCGGATCCGCATCCGCGCGGTGGACCCCGCCGGGAACGTGGACGCGAGCTTCGAGCTGGGCAGGAACGAGTACACGTGGACGTACGTGCCGGCGCTGCCCTGGGGGCTCATCATCGGCGGGTCGGTGGTCGCCGTAGTGCTGATCGCCGGGTTCCTCATGGAGTGGCGCAAACGCAGGAAGCGCGCGGCCATGGAGCGGTACGCCATGAAGCGCATGCGGCGCAAGCTGCGCAACAAGCAGCAGCCGCTGGAGGCGGGCAAGGACGACAAGAAGGGCAAGAAGAAGGGCAAGAAGAAGGCCGACGACACGGACGGCAAGTGGCGCGAGACGTACGACAAGGCCAAGGACAAGAAGTCGGCGGGTGGCAAGAAGAAGTCGAAGAAGGCGGACGCTAAGGACAACAAGAAGGCCAAGAAGAAGAAGGACGGCGCGGAGCAACGCGCGGCCAAGACCAAGACGGCGGACACCAAGGACAAGAAGAAGAAGAGCAAGAAGAAGGACGACAAGGTCAAGCCGGCCAAGGACAAAGCGGACAAGAAGAAGACCAAGAAGGCGGCGGACAGCAAGGACAAGACCAGCAAGAAGAAGAAGGCCAAATAGACCAGATAACGATACATTACAACCAGATAGATCAACAGCACTAACTCGCATCGCTCATACTTCGAAGTACCTCGGTCGATGCTTGGTCCGCCACCGCTCATTCCTTCGAATGGATGTACGCGTACCGAAGCTTGTACAACGGAGAGCCGCGCCGCATGTTGCCTTTGGCGGAGAAGACGCTCTCGGGCAGGTATAACCGATGGAACTTCATCCAGCACGTCCAACCCGTGTTGGGGCACATGCCCGGCCCAGGAAAGGCGGTCAGGTACACGCGTGAGCACAGGCTGACGCAGTGCGTGCGACAGTATTCGGTCATGGCAGTGGCTGCGCGCGCTTCGCAGCGGCACACGGCGCACATGCGCTTCTTCTTGCTGCTGGTCTGGAACCACTGCCTGGATGAGATGCCCACGCACTGGTCCGGCACGCTGTCAGGAGGAACCGCAGCGGAGAACACAGCCTCGATCTCCGACGGTCTGTGCCGCTGCTTGCGGCGCTTGGAGCCCGGACCGCCTTTCGCATGGAGCGCAGGTGGCGCAGGGTCCGAGGTCTCAGAGCCCGATGGTGACGGAGGCGCGGCGTCCAGCCCAAAGGTGACGTACGAGCGCTTCGTCAGCGCTGGCGGCTGTGCTTCGATGTCGTTCGTGCTCGCATTGGCAGCTGTAGACTAAACTTAGGGGATGGTAGAGCTCGTGTCAGAGGGTCAGGGCCGAGTCTGGGGAAGTGTAGTGCTGCTGTCTTGAGTTGAAGTATGTCGGTCGGCTTGGTTTGGGCTCGGGGAGACGATGACGTTTGCTTCCTTGGAGCTTCGCGGTCGTCTCTGAGAGGCCTTCGCACTCTCACTAGCAGCTTGGCGATGCATCTGAGCGACAATGCTGCTCATCTTGAGGGCCTGTGGCCGACTTCAGAGGCTTTGACGCTCGAAATGACGCCCTGCGCAGCTGGCGGCGGCGGTGCAGCCGGGCGCAAGCGTAAGCCGGCCACCGGGTCGATGGCCGTGGGCGCTGAGGACTGGGCGCTCCCGCCGTCCGTATTCCGCATCACGGCCTTCACGAGAGACAGCGACATGGACAGCTGCGCTGAATACGGCGGAGGAGACGACAAGCCGCGTGCGGGTTCTCGCCGCGTACAGCGCGCGAAGATGGCGAGAAGGCTCACTTTGACGCGATTGTCAGAGGTGGGTTACGGGAGGTTACACTGTAGCCCATCCATGAGTACAGTGTAACCTGGTTACTGTACAAGTTGTGAATACAGTGCTGGCCAAAATTATAAGAAAATGGTGTTTTGATTGATTGCTTAACCAACAGGAGGTCTGGAAAGCTGAAACTTCGTCAAATAGCTATTCTAAACGCGACAAACACAGTGGTGCCATTTTTTTCCGCGTTCGATT
>JAASGW010000815.1:0-11821 GCA_023334395.1 Phytopythium sindhum | reverse complement strand
CTTCGTGCTGCACAACACGACGGTGCGTCAGCGCGAGCTGATGAGCACGAAGGCGCAGCGCGCGTACCATGACGACACCAAGTTCTTTGCTCGGCGGATGTTGGAGCTGCGCGAGTTCGCGCGCGAGCATCTGCCCAACGGTGGCGACGTTGACGAAACCACGCAGCGCGTGGACGAGACCCTCCACCTTCGCCGCGCACGCACGGAGTAAGCGGCCGACCGTATACGGATATGAGCCGCTCGTGATCCAGCGGACAGTGTGACGGTGTATTTTGTATTTAACCCCAGGACTTGCCATCTTCAGTCTGTCCGTAATGAACATGCAATTGAAATTGTATGAAGCTTCAGTACTGTGGCACAGGCTGTCATATGGGCTAGGCAGGCTCTCCTAGCGTGGCCGAGCCTCTGGGGGCCTTGCAGCATGGCCTCATCCACTATCGCGACTAGGAAAAGAGCATGGAGTCGTCGGTCGGCACGCGCTCTCATCCGTGGGGATTGGCGCATGCGCCATTTGCATTTGCACATGTGAGACGGGATCCCCATATTTTAACCAAGTTGTTTGCCGAGATGCTGATCAATGTGGGCGCACAATCACGGGGTGGGCGCACAATCATGAAGCAGTAAATCGGAGCAAGTGCAGCGAATTCGCCACAAGTTACGTAATATATGGGGTTTTAGTGTAATTAGAGGGTGACACTGCGTTGACACGCAGCTTGCTTCAACGAGGGTCCCAAGCGGACGAAGGGAGCGTTCCTTGGGGCTCCCTTCCCTCGGAATGGCCTGCTCCGAGTATGCTAGACCCCGTTGTGGGCGGCTGTGGCGGTCTAGAAGCCCCCACTGTGCCAGCAAATGGCTGATAGTTCTTCAGTTTGCAATCTTCCAGCTCTCAAGCAACACACCACACAAGCAGTCCAAGCCTAGCCAAGCGTCCTTTGACCATGCCGATCTCGATCCCGGGCTTCCACACCAACATGCCGTTGGACCCGTCCTTTGACAAGGACATGCGGAACCTGCACGTGATCTACTACTACAACGCGTTCAACCCGGACGGCACACCGGATCGCTGGAAGTACGACCTGTGGTTCTTCTCGCACGACCGCGTCGTGTACGAGATCCACGGCGGGCCGATGAAGGGCCGCAAGAACTACCAGACGTGCGCGTACCAGTGCATCCGGCCGGGCGAGCTGTGGCAGGTCAACTGGCTCGAGGAGACCGGCACGGTCGTGAGCGCGTCGGTGGACCTCACGAACAAGCGCATCACGACCATGATGGGCTTCTCTAAGGGTCATTGGGAGCACGCTGAGGAGGCACACGGCGACAAGCGCAACCCGGTCGATTTCGAGCGTTGGCGCAAGCTGGGCGAGATCGGCAACCAGTGCGACCGACTCATTTTCAGCGCGTACGGCGACATTGGAGAGATGTTCCGCGGCCCGGGCGACCTCGAGCTCATCGCGCCCGGCGCGGTCACGCTGTAGACAACGACGGCTGCAACGACAGAGTCAAGGTCATCTCCTTCGCTGTGTTAATGGATAGCATGACGCCTTCGTAAGGACTGCCGGCGCGAGCCAGCAATAGCAATGCAACATACCTCTTAGGTCTTTCTCTTCGGATTTCACTAGCCGGATATTGCTCAGACGGCTATCGGCGATACGATGAATGAATTGCAGATCTTCTTCATAGTGCGGTACATGTTGTATAATCGCTCACGGGCGTGCAGCCTGCCGCCGCTACTGCTCCTGACAACGTCATGAGCGCTCACCGTTGAGCTACGCTGCAATCACAACACACACTCTCGCATACTGTGCAGTGGAGGAATGATGGACGCCGGCTGCTGTACGTGCTGGTACTGACTGAAACTGGCACGTCAAGTCCAAGACTCATCAACAGATCTCGCCAACCGCTCGCACAAGTCGCAGCAGTGCGAGCCGCAAGGAATGGTGCGGGAACCGGCGCGTCGTCGGGACGAGTCTTGCGTTGGATCCCAGCGGTTGGTTGGATCGTTGTTGTGTGGATGGATGAAGAGGGATCACGCTCAGAATGCGTGTGCGTGTTCTGTAACGTCTTACAGTGTACTGTACTGTGGACGGCGATGGAGCGTTGGCAAGGCACTCTGATGTGCAATCTGGTGGCTATGAGGTGTCAGTGAGCTGAGCCCGTTCCACTAGCGCACACATCCTCCACACTCATTCTTCAAAACCAGAATGATTGTTACTATTCAACTATATCTCTTGTCAAAACTAGTATCCGTTAAAATTTGATATATTATACGGGAGAGGATATCGAGGATTTCCGTATACATACTGTATGACGGATCTATCTGTGTATAGTCGCCCCTTTTCCCTGTCCAAATCCATAATCAATCGTGTCACTTGGATTACCGTTACGGCAGTTTATGCCGCGATGGTACGCCAGATGGGCAAATATTGCGGTCGCGGGTCAGGGCAGGGCTAGGTGTGCTTACCCCGCCGACTGGTTACGCCAGCGCTTAATCGCATTTCGAAATTACTAGCAAAATATGATGTCATTTATATTCGTATTTGTATCAGCTTACGTATTTTGCCTAAATTGAACATTAATTTTTGACGGAATCGTGACGCTTGCACCGCCGAAACGCTCAAATGTGGCTCGTCTCTGCAGTCACTGGTCAGATCTGCTGTCCCAGTCAACTTGCCCTGCATTCACGTTTCATCGAATGGAAACCTTCCGGGCAGTTTGAGCCTTTTGATGGCGCACAAAAACGCGGACACACAAATCAAGACGAGAGTGTGTGCGCGCGGTAGTCTACGCGCTCTTTTCTTGCTTTTTGTATACTCTGTAGACCAATCGTCACAAACTTCGCCACCTGGCGGAGTACGAATGCATGCACCACCGCGGATCCACTCGCGGCTCAAATTTTCACTTGCGTTTTGTATGTGACCGACTGCCGCCTTCGCTTTTATTGGTGATTTGCCTTGCCTCCCACCCCGCATTTCGAAAGTCGCTTCGCCCCGCACACTTGGAAGGTGTCAAAAGGGAAATCCTCTCAGAAAAGGCGGTCGGTTGGTGGTCGCGATGCCGACGATTGACGTGGAGGATAAGGACAAGACCGCGGCGGCGGCGCCGTACGTGGTGGCCGAGACGCCGCGCGCGGCCGACGCGGTTAGCGTGGACGTGGGGGACAAGAAGAAGGCGGACGGCACGGGCAGCGAATCGGGCATCACGAGCCTGGACAGCGACGGCAAGAAGAAACCCAGCAAGTACAAGGAGATCGGCAAGGACGCGCCCACGTCGTTCAACTTCCGCCAGCTGTACCGCTTCGCGACGCCCGTCGACATGCTGCTGCTCGTGCTGGGCGTCCTCACGGCCGGCGCGAATGGCGCGCTGTTCCCCATCATGGCCATCGTGTTCGGCGACGTGCTCACGGGCTTCTCGTCCGTGCCCGTGGACATGGACCAGGTCAACTCGGCCGCGCTCAACTTTCTGTACATCGCCATCGGCATGTTCTTCTCGGATTACATCTCGTACGTGACGTTCTATGTGAGCGCTGAGCGCCAGATGAAGGCGCTGCGAAGCGAGTCCCTGCGCCACATGCTGTACCTGGACATTGGTTGGTACGATGGTCACGACGCGCTGCAGCTGTCGAGCCGCATCACGGGTGATACGGTCAAGATCAAGGACGGCATGGGCCAGAAGCTCGGCGACTCGTTCAAGTTCTTCGTGCAGTTCGTCGTGGGTTTCGCAATTGGTTTCTCGCGCGGCTGGGACATCACGCTCATCATGGCCTGCGTCATGCCCGTCATGGCCATCTCGCTCGGTTGGCTCATCAAGACGCTGCGCGCCAAGTCGGAGTGGGCGCAGAAGGTGTACGCCGAGGCCGGCGCTATTGCCGAGGAGACGCTGGGCTCGATCCGCACGATCGCATCGCTGAACGCGGAGAAGCGCGCCATTGCCAAGTTCGAGAAGAAGACGTTCGAGGCCGAGTCGGAGAACATCGCACTGCACAAGATGACGTCGATCGTGTTCGCTATGTTCCTGGGCAGCGTCTGGGTCATGTACTCGATCGGCCTGTGGTATGGCGGCTGGAAGGTGTCCAAGGGCCACATCAGCCCCGGCGATGTCTTCTCGGCATTCTTTGGTGTGCTCATGGGTACGGGCTCGCTCGCGCAGATCTCGCCGAGTGTGACGGCTGTGTCCCAGGCCGCTGGTGCCGCTGAGGAGCTGTTCAAAATTCTGGACACGGAGTCCCCAATCGACGCTTCCAAGGACGAGGGCATCGTGCCGGAGTCGTGTGCTGGCAAGATCGAGGCGATCCACGTCAACTTCACTTACCCGAGCCGTCCGGACGCGCCCATTCTGCGCGACTACAACGTCACCATCGAGAGCGGCCAGACTGTCGCGTTCGCAGGAGCTAGTGGTGGCGGCAAGAGTACGCTGATCGCGCTGCTTGAGCGGTTCTACAACCCCACGAGTGGTCAGATCCTGCTTGACGGCCGCGACATCAAGACGCTCAACCTGAAGTGGCTCCGCTCGCAGATCGGTCTGGTCTCGCAGGAGCCGGTGCTGTTTGCCACGACGATCTTTGAGAACATCGCGTTCGGTGGTAACGACATTACCCGCGAGCAGGCGATTGAAGCCGCCAAGCTGGCGAACGCTCACAACTTTATCATGTCTCTGCCCGAGAACTACGACACTCTTGTGGGTGAGAAGGGTGTATCGCTTTCTGGCGGTCAGAAGCAGCGTGTCGCGATTGCACGTGCGATCGTCCGCAACCCGAAGATCCTGGTGCTTGACGAGGCCACGAGTGCTCTCGACAACGAAAGTGAGAAGGTCGTGCAGGCTGCGCTGAACGAGTTGATGGCCAAGACCAAGATGACGACGCTGGTGATTGCTCATCGCTTGAGTACCATCCGCCACGCCGACAAGATCGTTGTGTTGAACGAAGGCCACATCGTGGAGAGCGGCACCCACTCCGAACTCATTGGTTTGGAGAACGGCATCTACCGGAACATGTACACGATCCAGCAGCTGCGGGCGAAAGAGAGCGAGGATGATGACGATGATGAGAGTTCGGCGGACCCGGACCGTTTGAAGATGCAGCGCAGCTCGAGCGTCCACTCTGCGCGGACAGACATTTCTATCAGTGAAGTGGAGAACAACGCCCTGACTCCCGCCAAGTTCGGTCTCCGCGACATCTTCCGGTTCAGCAAGCCTGAGAACAAGATGTTCTACATCGGTCTTGTTGGCACTGGTCTCGGCGGTATCGCGATGCCTGCGTCCGCTCTGCTGATCAGTGGCATGATTACCTCGATGACCACCAAGTACGGCGAGTACATGGCGACGAAGGATGAGTCGTACCTGAGCAACCTTTACGACGACGTGGAGTTGTATGGTATCCTGTACCTCGTCGGCGCCGTGTGCATCATGGCCTTCATGTATATCCAAGTCTTCTCGTTCAAGTACATCGAGGAGAAGCTGACCAGCCGTCTTCGCAACATGAATTTCGAGGGTCTCTGCCGCCAGAACGTCGGCTTCTTTGACGAGAAGGAGAACGGCACGGGTGCGCTCACGGCGGACCTGGCGACGAACGCGACGAAGGTGGCTCTGCTTTCGGGTGACTCGCAGGCGCGTTTGTTCCAGGCCATTTTCACGTTCATTGCCGCGCTCGTGATCTCGTTCGGATTCGGCAGCTGGCTGCTGACGCTGATCATGATGGCGATCATGCCGTTCCTGATCTTCGGGCATATCGCGCGCATGAAGCAGATGCACGGCAGTGGTGCCATCTCGGATGACTTGGCCGTCCCTGGCGCGCACGCGTCGGAGGTGCTCAGCAACATCCGCACGGTTGTTTCGCTGGGTATTGAGACCAAGTCCGCCAACACGTTCGATAAGCTGCTGCTGGTGCCGATGCAGAAGGGTGGCAAGGAGGCACAGATCAACGGTATCTCGCTCGGTTTCAGCTCGTTCATCATGATGGCGACCTACGCGCTGATCTTTTGGTTCGGTGCCAAGAAGGTCAACGACGGCACCATCACCTTCAACGAGATGATCCGCACTCTGATGGCCATCATGATGTCCATCCAAGTTGTCAGTGGTGCGTCGACCTACTTCGGCGACTCCCCGAAGGCGTTCAAGGCTGGCGCGACTATCATGGCGATTCACAACCGTGAGGTGCCGATCGACTCGTTTGACGAAGGCGGGATTGTGCCCAAATACGTCGAGGGCAAACTCGAGTTCCGTGACATCCATTTCCGGTACCCTACCCGTCCGGAGATCAACGTGCTCAAGCACTACAACCTGACAATCGAGGCGGGCCAGACTGTCGCCTTCTGCGGACCCAGCGGTGGCGGCAAGAGCACCATCATATCGCTCATTGAGCGCTTCTACGACCCCGTGCGCGGTGAAGTGCGCCTTGACGGTCACAACCTGAAGACGCTGAACCTGAACTGGCTTCGCAGCCAGATCGGTCTGGTTGGTCAGGAGCCGACGTTGTTCATCGGCACGATCGCCGAGAATATTGCGTACGGCCTGGAGGAGAAGCCGAGCCAGGAGGAGATCGAGGCGGCCGCCAAGATGGCGAACGCGCACGACTACATCACGCAGTTCCCGGACGGATACGATACGCAGGTGGGAATGAAGGGTGAACAGTTGTCGGGCGGTCAGAAGCAGCGCATCGCCATTGCGCGTGCCATCCTGAAGAACCCAAATATTCTTCTGCTGGACGAGGCCACCAGCGCACTGGACTCGGAGAGTGAGAAGATCGTACAGGAGGCTTTGGACAAGGTGGTGGCGCTGAAGAAGCGCACGACGATCATCATTGCGCATCGGCTGTCCACGATCCGCCGCGCTGACAAGATTTGCGTGGTGAGCGGCGGCAAGGTGGCCGAGGAGGGCACGCACCAGGAACTGCTGAGCATGAACGGCATCTACACACGCCTGGTCGAGTCGGCGTCCGGTTAGTCTCGAGCGGCGGAGACGTTGGGCATTTTATTTGGACGTACGGCACGCAACAAGCGGCGCGAGTAGAACGCGAACGGCGAATAGCGAAGTGAACCATGCATGCAATACAGTGTACTGAATTAACTATTAATCGTGGTGCTGTATTGATGTAACGGAGATCGGTTATTTTATGACTGTACCAAATACATTGGTCAAGTGTGATAGATAGTAAGAATTCACTATATCAGTATGCTGTGTTTGTCTGCCGTATACTGCATCACTGCTTCAAATCTTACAACACACTCATACTCTCTACACACCCACCTCGGCGTGATTAGTGTAGCGGTGTACTCCGGATTACTTCTCACACATACAGTGCACTTCGACGTACCCTAGCGTGGTGCAATCTTCGCTCGAGCGGTCAGGGGGGCATAATCGACTCGAGCTGACGCTTCTGCTCCTTCGATCACTCGCGGGCAGAGCAAGCCCATGGCGGCCAAGATGGCGGCCTCCTCTCCCCGGCTGCCTTGACCACTCATACAGCTCCACTCCAGCTCAACCGGACACGCCCCCCCCCTCTCCCAGTTGCACTTTACAGTTCCAGAGAGGGTACATTCCAGTTCCAGAGTCTCCATACTCTTAACATATGTGGTCCACGAGCAACATATTACTAAAATTGTGTATCTTAATTAACGGTTTGTATTAGTGATCAGCACATCTCAGTATTTTCAGGTGAAAACAAAAAAATTCAGTGCAGCTAGTAACAAAATCAGTGAAATCGGCTAGGAAAGACCTTTTCGTTTACAAAAATCAAGTCTAATAATGCAATGATAGATATTCTGGAGCTCACAATCATTACCATGTAATAACAGCAATCAGTATAACATTTTACGAAGTTTGCTAAATCGGCTGGGAAAACCTTTTCGTCTACAATAATCAAGTCAGAAAATGTACTGAGGAATCGCCTAGAAATGCTCGAACACTCTTTTAAAATAACTATATTGATTTTAACTGTATTCAATTCGAGCTAACCACTACTATTAACCAAAAATAAATATTACTGCCAATAAAAATTAATTGATGCTTACCAATCCACTGATTTAACATCTAATCTTTGTGACTACTAAATCAGTACTTTGTGGTTACCATGCAGTAATCAACCAGCATGTCGATGATTACCAATCCACTGATTTAACATCCAATCACAGTTGCACCGGCTCACAATGTCGCCATCACTTTACCATCATTCCGCACAATGTAACCTTCCCATTCGACTTGAAAAATGTATTCCTTCCAGTCGAAACTGCGACTACACGAGTAACCTAGATGAGTACCGTGGCGTAGCCCATTCGCGCCAAAGTGTTTGATCGATTAGGTCCATTATCGAATCCGCCGGCTCGAGCGCATTCGTCGCCTTCCCCGCCGTCTCGAGGCCTCGTGTACGAGTCCCAGAGCCACCCACACGGGCGCGATGACGACGAGCGCGCCTCCGCGGTCGCCCGGGGCGCCGGACGCCGAGTATGTGCAGGTGCTGACGCCGCGCGCGTTGGGGCCGGCGCCGATCGCCGATGTCAAGAAGAAGAAGTCGCCGCGCACCGACAGCGCGTCGAACGCGTCCTCTTCTACCGCCGCTGCTCCGTCTCCTCCGTCGGGGTCGCCAGGGGGAAAGAAATGGAAGAAGGACGCGGACGACGTGCCGTTCCTGTCGCTGTATCGCTATGCGACACCCGAGGACAAGGCGTCGCTGGCCGTGGCCATCGTTATGGCCGGCCTGAACGGCGCCATCTTCCCGTGCATGGCGCTCGTGTTCGGCACGGCCATCAACGCTTTCGCGCGCGCAGATGGAGGCGTCGACCTAGACGCCGTGAACCGCGCGGCCATGTACTACGTGTTCATCGCCGTCGCGCTGTTCGTGACGGACTGGGCGGCCTACACGCTCTTTTGCAACGCAGCCGAGAGGCAGATGAAGGCGCTGCGAGACGAGGCCTTCAAGCACATGCTGTACCTGGACATTTCATGGTACGACTCACACGACGCGCTGCAGCTGTCGAGCCGCCTCACGGGTGACACGGTCAAGATCAAGGACGGCATGGGCTACAAGCTCGGCGACTCGATCAAGTACACTTTCCAGTTCATGGTCGGCTACATTATCGGCTTTGTGCGCGGCTGGGACGTGAGTCTCGTTATGGCCTGCGTCATGCCTGTCATGGTGTTCTCACTCAACTACATGATCAAGATCTTCCGTCGCCGCGCTGTCATGTCCTACCAGCTCTACGCGGAGGCAGGCGCCGTCGCGGAGGAGACGCTCGGCTCGATCCGCACCGTGTCGTCGATGAACGGCGAGAAGCGTGCGATCGACAAGTACAATGAGCGCGCGCTCAACGTGGAGAAGGGCAACCTGCAGCTCGCCAAGGTCGGCGCGCTCGTCTTCGGCTGCATGCTCTCGAGCGTCTGGATCATGTACGCCGCGGGTCTTTGGTACGGCGGCTCCAAGGTCGCGCGGGCCGAGACGAGCCCCGGCCAGGTCTTCCAGTCGTTCTTCGGCGTGTTGATGGGAACCATGTCGCTCGCGCAGATCTCGCCCAACATCACGTCGCTTGCGGAGGCCAAGGGCGCTGCTGCGGCGCTTTACAAGATCCTGGACACCATGTCGGCCATCGACGCGTCCAAGGACGAGGGTATCATCCCGGAGATGTGTCTCGGCGGCGTTGAAGCGCGCGGTCTCAACTTTAGCTACCCGAGCCGTCCGGATGCTCAGATTCTGAAGAACTACAACGTCAATATTGTGCCTGGCCAGACCGTCGCGTTCGTTGGCCCCAGTGGTGGTGGAAAGAGCACGCTGATCGCGCTGCTCGAGCGCTTCTACGACCCTAACAGCGGCTCCATCATGCTCGATGGACGCGACATCAAGACGCTCAACGTGAAGTGGTTGCGATCGCAGATTGGTCTGGTCTCCCAGGAGCCCGTGCTGTTTGCTGCTACCATCTTTGAGAATATCGCCGCTGGTGAGAGGGAGATCTCGCGAGAGCAGGCCATTGCCGCCGCCAAGCTCGCGAACGCGCACAACTTCATCATGTCGCTACCGGAGCAATACAACACGCTCGTGGGTGAGAAGGGCGTGTCTCTGTCTGGAGGTCAGAAGCAGCGCGTCGCCATTGCACGTGCGCTGGTTCGTGAACCCAAGATCCTCGTGCTGGACGAGGCGACAAGCGCTCTCGACGCAGAGAGTGAACGCGTGGTGCAGGCTGCCCTGAACGACCTGATGGACAAGACCAAGATGACTACGCTTGTGATCGCGCATCGCCTGAGCACGGTGCGCCGCGCCGACAAAATCGTTGTCGTGTCTGGTGGAACCGTTGTGGAGGAAGGCACCCACGACGAACTGGTGGCAATCGAGGATGGCGTATACCTGAACCTGTACACGATTCAGGAGGAGAAGGCGCAGGAGGAGGCCAAGGCGGCGGCGCTTGCACTGGCCGAAGCTGACAAGAGCGAGTCTCCATCTGGACTGAGGATGCGCAACATGAGCAGTCGGTCGGCAAAGAGTGACGGTCTCGTTGATGTGAAGCTCGCGAACGAGGAGAACGAAGATATGAAGAAGACCAAGTTCAATCTCCGCAACGTGCTCGAGTTCAACAAACCCGAGCGCAACTACTTCGTGATTGGCCTCCTCGCTGCTGCAGTGAACGGCTTCTCCATGCCCTGCTCGGCTGTTCTTGTGAGTGGCATGGTGTCGAGCATGACGGTCAAGTACTCGGCGTATCAGGCCTACCACGAGCACTCGTACCTGGACGACCTATCACACGAGGTTATGGTGTACGGCCTGTGCTACATTGGCGGCGCCGTCGTGCTGTTCTTCAGTAACTCTATCCAGAACTATTGCTTCCGCGTCATGGCGGAGAAGCTCACGTCCCGTCTGCGCGGTGTCCACTTCACTGCTCTTTGTCGGCAGAACATCGCCTTTTTCGACGAAAAGAAGAACGGAACGGGCGCTCTTACGGCTGACCTCGCGACGCACGCGACCAAGGTGGCGCTGATCTCAGGCGACTCGCAGGGCCGCGTCGTGCAGGCCGTGTTCACGTTCTGCGCCGCGCTCGTCATCTCGTTCACCACTGGCAGTTGGCTGCTGACTTTGGTCATGCTCGCTGTGTTCCCGCTGCTCATCGTCGGCCAGTTCATCCGCATGCGGCAGATGCGGAAGCCTGGCAGCCTGTCGGACGAGCTCGACGAAGTGGGCGCGCACGCTTCTGAAGCGCTCAGCAACATCCGCACGGTCGTATCGATGGGACTCGAGAAGCCGCTGACCAAGAAGTTTGGCGACTTGCTGGAGGAGCCGCTGGCCAGTGGACGTCGCGAGGCGCTGCTGAACGGCATTGCGCTTGGCTTCAGCTCGTTCATCGTCTTCGCCACGTACTCGCTGATCTTCTGGTACGGCGGCCGGCTCGTCGACCGCGACGAGATCACATTTGCGAAGCTAATGCGAACGCTCATGGCGATCATGATGTCAGCTCAGGGAGTCGGCAGCGCGGCGGCGTTCCTGGGCGATACGGAGAGTGCGATCAAGTCTGGCCGCCAGATCGTTCAGATCCGCGACCGCAAGCTTCCGATCGATTCGTTTGACGAGGGTGGACTGCGCCCGACCAAGCTGGAGGGCCGCATTGAGTTCCGCGACGTCCATTTCCGGTACCCCACTCGCCCGGAAGTGACAGTTCTCCGCAAGTACAACTTGACGGTCGAGGCTGGTCAGACTGTGGCGTTCTGCGGCCCCAGTGGTGGTGGCAAGAGCACTTGCGTCTCGTTGATTGAGCGCTTCTACGACCCTGTCGAGGGCAAGGTGCTGCTTGACGGTGTCGACACGAAGCAGTTGAACATCCACTGGCTCCGCAGTCAGATCGGTCTTGTCGGT
>JAASGW010000814.1:0-11828 GCA_023334395.1 Phytopythium sindhum | reverse complement strand
TTCTTCGTCGCGGCAGCAGCCCCGAATGTCGAAGTCGCCGAGTCGCTCGGTATGCTCTCGATCCTATTCTACGTCATTTTTGGAGGCTTTGTGGTCATCAAGGGCCACATCCCCGACTTCCTCATTTGGTTGTACTGGTCGCTCATTTTAGTGTTGCATGGCTATTTCTGTCGTACGAAGTGCGCAAGTGACCGGGTTGAAGTTGATATTATGTGGTGCACATAACGCAACAGTTGCTGTTGGTGAAAGACGTTGGCTTCGATAGGGAACTGGTTTCTTAACTCCGAGAACGATCAGATACAGCCGCCAGGTCCTTGTTGCCGCGTGCACACGCTGTAGCGACAAGGCTGCTCTAAGTTTGCCATAACATGTTGGACAGGCTCGCAATTGCCATTGAGAAAGAGAAACGCTCGTTGCAAGAGATGCAAAATTACACGAGTTAAACCAGCAACCACATCATTCTCTATTACAAAAAGGTTTCCATAACAAGAGATCAGCGGCCACTAGCGAGACGATGGTGCCGCGACGATAGCGCGGCAAGTGAGGAGTCGCATCGAGAAAACGCACTTGATAGAGGTTTCCATCGCCTCGAGAGGTGAACGACAATAAAAACAGGTACGCCGGACTCGGAGCTTGAACTGGCAGCAAACACGAGCTTGATCATGCCTTACTCTAGCACAGAAGACCCCGCGCCGGGTTTTGAAGGAGAGTGGATCTAGGCCTCGTTGACCGGGGACTTGACCTCCACGAACTCGGGCGACTTGGGCGCGCGAGCACTCTTGTGGAACAAAGCCTCGATATCCTCCAGGAGCACACCCTTGGTCTCTGGACACACGAAGTACACGAACACACCGCAGATGCAGCACAGACCCGCGAACAGGAAGAACACACCGTTGATGTTCAGGTGCGGGAAGAGCTTCACAACCTCCGTCATCACAGCACCCATGGCCCAGTTGGCAGCCGTCGACATGGTGACACCGTAGGCGCGCACGCTCAGTGGGAAGATCTCGGCAGGGTAGATCCAGCAGATCGGGCCCCACGAGATGGCGAAGTTGAACACGAAGAACGCCGAGCCGATTGCGATGAACCAGCCACCGACCTTGGGGCAGCCAGCGTCGTCCACGTTACCGTCGCATGTCGCCGTGAACAGGATAGCAGCGAACAGGTGACCAGTGACCATGCCGACGGCACCGAGCAGCAGAAGCTGGCGACGGCCGTACGTGTCGACCCAGCGCATGGCCGGGATCGTGCTGACCAGGTTGATGCTCGACAGGAAGAAGGCAGCGTAGATACCGGCGTTGGTGATGTCCTTGAAGATAAGAGCACCGTAGCTGAAGATGGGGTTGATGCCCGTCGCCTGCTGCAGCACCTGCAGGAACATGGCGATCACGACGCGCTTGAAGACCGAAGGCTCGAGCATCTCGGCGAGACCCTTGTTAGCCGCAATCTCCTCAGCGACCTGCTGACCGATCGCATCCAGCTCGTGCTCGACGTTGTCCGTCTGACGGAGACGCTTGAGGATAGCCTCAGCAGCCTCCTTGCCCTTCTTCTGGTACGTCCAACGCGGCGACTCCGGCACGAACCAGATACCGAGCATCACCACAAGCGGAGCAGCCATGGCCACACCGTTCGTCGTGCGCCAACCGCGGTCGCGGTTCTCCACGATGATGTTCATGACGTTGGCGAGCCAGAGACCAATGACAACCGTCATCTGCATGAAGCCCGACAGGAAACCGCGGAGCTCCTTGGGGGCAGCCTCAGCACCGTAGATGGGGGCCGAGAAGGACGAGTTGCCGACACCGAAGCCCTGGATCACACGGGCGGCATACATCAGGTTGTGCTCACCAGCCTTGTTGAAGCAGACCCACGAGGTACCGATGCAGAACAGCAGACCGGCGCAGAAGATGGTTGCGCGACGCCCAAGCTTGTCAGCGACGATGCCACCAATGAAGGCACCGACCAAACAGCCGAGGTTGTACGTCATGTTGTACCAGACCTGGAAGTCCGTCCACTCATGCGGCAGGTCCGACGAAGCGGCCGTGCACTGGTCGTGCGTGAAGTTGTGCCAGCCGACGCAGTAGTCGTTGATGAACGAGTCCATGATGAGCACGCCCGAGGTCACGCCCTGGTCGTAGCCGAAGAACAGTCCGCCGAGGGCCGTGAAGATGCACACGATGATGGCATACGTGCGCTTGCCCTCTGTCGGGACATCGTCCACCGGGCCGTTGTCGAGGTTAACGATCACGCCGGCAGCCATTGCGAAGACTGGTTCTGCTTGCTCGCTTGCGAGGAACTTGAGCTGGACAGTGAAAAACGAATAGTGAGCTGCCCGACACAAGCCGCTCGCGGCGTTCCAAACCGGTCAAGACCAGCGGTGGGGGCGAGTGGGAAAGGAGACGAGCGTTGGAGCGTCCCTTTTGCACCACAGCGTCCCAATCGTACTTGGTCTCCGTATGGCCGGTTTATTATTTAATCAAAGTGTTGTCATGGCCAGCGAATGATCATCCCGATGCATACAAATCTATACATGAGGCGATCAGCACGCGCAGATTACCGCACACACCTGTCCTGCAATGCGCACGGGCTGGGCTTGAACTTGGGGCTAAAGTAACAGCTTGAAGTTCGGGAAGCTGCTGCCGCCGATAGGCGATAGAGAATGGGCCAAGCAGAGAGTTGTCACCACCAGCACAGTCTCCGCAGTCACGCGCTCCTGTCGTGGGCTTGATCAGCACAAAATCGGGTGGACGAAGTCGGGTGTCCAGGTTGCGTCGAAGCCCCGCCCGCACTTGATTTATTTGCCGGCAAAAGTGCACGTTGGGCCGAGTGTAGGCGCTCACATCTCATCTTCCCGCATCCCCCTACTTTGCCGGGGCTGGCTGACACGCACGACGCACCACTCGACGGGCAGCAGCCGTCCCACCAGGACAGGAAGAAAAAAGTGTAGGTTCAACTTGGCTCTTTTCTCGGACAGAGTGCAAAAGAAAAGGAGATCGGATGCATGAGGGAGTGAAGCACGTGTGTCGCGTTGCGAGTTGTGAGAGTTGTGACTGCATCGCATGGTCGATGGGCGGGCGGTGCACAGCATGCAGTCACGCGAGCGAGCAACCGCCGCACGCGCACGCGCACGCGACTCCGAATGCATCGCAATATTCGACTGCGCACTGCACTCTAATAGGTTAGGACTGAGACCCTGTGGCTCCATTGCAATGCTATGTAATGTATTGTTGAGCACCACAACGCGAGCGTTGGCCAACATAACTCGACTTTGGAGTCAACCCGGTGCTCCACATCACCTGGCTAGGCTACTTGATACATGGGCATCAGTTCACGGAAGCGGGGATGCGGTGGCGGCGACGGGCGTGGCACGCAGCGGCGTCCCAGCTCCAAGCAAGAACCTGCCGAGAGAAGGAAGAGCAGGGGAGAGGAGAGGACTGCACACAGCTACAGAGTGTGCCATACGGACGAAACTTCAGTCTTGCAGGTCCGCTTGTGTACAGTACGGTACAGTCTGTACAGTTCCGTAATATAGTATTACCGCGCGGTATTTTTTTAGTGTATTTTACCCACTAAACATTTTTGAAAAAAGAAAAAAAACTCGAAAAGCATAACGATAGTGTTCATTTCCATCGGATAAAGCAGTCGTTCCATGCACGATGTTGGGGAATGGGCATTATGTCGGTGCGGCACCAGAACGTTTAACGCCCGCACCGCTGGAAGGCGGGGAGATTGTGTGATGAGTCATGCCGACTTGTGCAGGCGCGAGCGCGATTTAATCATAACCAATGGATTAGCGATCAGCATGCCGACCAGTGAACATGGCGCAGCATGACATAAACTTTGGTACTGCACAGTGTAGATAACCAGTACAATATACTAAAATCCAATGATCACGATAAGTTGAACGTAAAACCGATGCAGGACGAGAAGATCAAGAAAGGAAATGATCGCATTTCGCATCCTTGGTTTTGCAAAGAAATGGGCCTTGCATCAGTCGATGCAGGCACCGCCCAAACTGTACAGCTCACGCAAGCTGATTGTGCTTGACATTTGACAAGCGTCGCGCCATGATCGTTGCTACACTATGCTTTGCACGAAGGTCACGGCATTGGACAGCGGTGGTGATCATTGACTAGAATTACCACACACTATGCAAATTAATTGGTATACGATTTGGTTTCAAATCGGGATTTATCCGATCCTAGAATAGGTTGCAGCTTCAAGTAATTTACTGGCTTCATCGCAGAAAAATTCAATTGCAGTGCAATACACCATGAAGTATGTAGAAAATGTATTGCCATCACTTCTCGAAACCTCACCTCAAGTCAAGCACACCCTAAACAAACGAACGCACGCACGAAACGTTGCATATGCAACCACAAAAACGCGCTTCACCCGACTACCAACCCTGCGGATTCCGGGGTGCTCTCTGCAGCACAGGTGATCGGAGTTCTCTTTTGCCGATCGCCATGTGTGCGTTTAGTACGCAGTCGCGATTGTGATTCACACAGGGAAAACGCCAAACCTGTTGCGAGGTTGGAGACGGACATGCACACAGTCAGCGCTTCTTCAACTAGCCCACAGCGAAACAGTGGAACCCGCCGGAATGACCCGCGCTCAGATCAGAGACAAGACGAAGCAATTCTAAAAACAATTTTTATCATTATATAATTATGTAAAGGTAATCAGATATTAAATATACATACAATTACATTATTTAAAAAAATAAATTATACTTATTAATGAATTATCAGAGGGTTCCACGCCTGAAAAAGCCCCATCGAGCCACTTGATTCCTCGGATGCTTCGTCGTGGCGCCGCGCTAAAATAAATCAAGTGGGCTGAAGATGAAGATGAGCGGGGGAGGAGGAGGCTGCAAGTCGGCAAACTAACTTCAAGCTGCTTCAAGTGTACCGAATATGTGGTACGATCTGTGATTCGCCTGCCACCCATGCATTGATACCGCTTCGTAGGATGTTCATGTCGGTGATCACTGGTGATGTTGAACTGGTCTTGGCCCGATTGATCCGGTGGATATGGTTGTGTAGTTAGATAATGTAGACATCGCATGATCGTCTATCGGTTGTCCTGGACATTATTTGTTGAGAACGGCCAGCGTGGGCGATCGGAGCGAGGGGTCCATGGTCGTACCCTGGTTGAGATTGGGTCGGCTCCGCGCGAGGAATCCAGTGAATGTTTTGCTGCTCGACTGAGTCGCGAAGGAGGCTACAGTACACCCACAATCCACCTGTGCCTCACTGAGTCGACGCTTGCAATGGACTGGCCTCCCGGCAGCTTGCTCACCGTGCGCGGGGTCACCCGGGGGTGAAGGTGATTCAATCAAGTGCGAGGCGTTGCTGCA
Source organism: Phytopythium sindhum (assembly GCA_023334395.1). NCBI lineage: Eukaryota > Oomycota > Peronosporomycetes > Pythiales > Pythiaceae > Phytopythium > Phytopythium sindhum. The sequence goes on along the minus strand of JAASGW010000814.1, from coordinate 6,469 downwards.
TGGAGACTCGTGACGATTCGAATGATATCACCGGTACCACACCGTGTTCGTCCACTTGCTCCATGCGTCCAATCGGTGGCTGCGCCGAGATCCTGGTGGTTCATCCTCAGGTTCCTGAAGTCACCGATCACTGCCGTGGCGATCAATGAATCCAGCAGTAGGGACACTGTCGCTTCACGAAGATGCTGCTACAGCATCGAATCAGTCTCCGTGCGTGAGTCGAGATGAGCTTCACTCAGCGTGGTGTTCGAGTCGGATGTCCTCTGCTGCTCCTTTGCGCGTGGCACGAGGTGTAGACAGAGGCTGAAGCTTCCCGTTGGCAAAGGGTCTTGCACCATTGATTATACTACACGATGAAAACGAACTACTTTCAGTTTATGGAACGCAATGAACATCACTGGTGACTCAACGCACTCATGTAGCCTCATCGGCAGAGTTGCTACTCAAGTGCCGCGTTATTTCCGCTGGTAATTCACGCGCTCAAGCGCTAGCAGCGCCAAAGCACGTAGCGCAAGAAAGCACAGGAGGGCCACCACCAGATCTCGAGCGGCCTCGTCAGCCTTGGTCAGGTACATAGTCTCAGCCATCTCTTGGACAGTCGACACGTTGGTCAAAGCCGGCGGCAAGTCGCCCTCGAGGTGCCGACACCCGACTGCTATCTCGCCACTGCTGCCGCCATCGCTCCCCTCCTCGCAGTCGCTTGCTCCGAACACAATCGATAGCATCAGCGCACACGAGTACCGCGTCGGCACCGAGTGGTACAGCCATTGGTATCCACTAGGGATGGTGCGCGCCGGAGGGTTGAAGCCCATGAAGGATAGCGTGAGTGAGTTGTAGAGCGCTCCAACGACGGCCGCGACCTCGAGCGTAGGCAGGGCGAAGACCAATAGCTGGGCCACTGCGACCTGCAGCAGCGTGTTCAGCGACAGAGCGAGCCAATAGGTCAGTGGGCGCCATACCCCTCCCCATGAAGACGGCCAGAGACCAACCATGGGAAACTCGACGAGGGTGAAAATGAGCGTCGACGCCGCTACGACTGGAAGCTCCGTTAGAGTCCCGGCGACAACATACCACACGGTAGCGTACGTGCCAGTGGCATGCTCGCGGTAGAACAGAGCTGTGGGCTCGCTCGCCGCGACTGCCGCACTATTGAACGCGACAATACCAGCGAGCCCGGCAGACGTGAATACGAGTCCAGCGCCAGAGTTCACGCCCGTATACGTCTCGAGCTTCAGGCCGAAGAAGACGGTGCCCAACATGATCGCCATCACGAGGTTGGCACCGACGCGGGATACTAGCGCCGACCGTGATCGCCAGTACGACAGGAGAAAGCGCTGAAGTAGGACTCGAATTTGCGTCAATGCACTCTCGCGCGCCGCTCCGAGACTGTTAAACATGTGCGAGCGAGTGTCACCATCGGTTGCACCGTACGAAACAAGAATGCCAATCCCTTCGCCCTGTAGTTGCGCGTCTAGTCTCTAACCCGCAGGACTCTCACGAAACAGAGCGGGGAAATTGATAGGCGCTTCCACTTGAGAACGCTCCGCTTCTGTCGCTGACTCAGCAGTCTGGATACCAGCACCAATCGCATCCAGCACCCACTCGGCAGGATTCGCGCCGTGGCCAGGAAAGTGCCCGACGCCATCAATCCTTTCGAAGTAGGACACCAGCTCGCCCCCAGAATCCCCCGCAACGTTGCCGAAAAAGGCAACCTGGCCGCCACGCGCGAGCAAAAGCACCCTGTCAAATGCGAGGAAGAGCTCGGTTGACGGCTGGTGGATCGTGCAAATTACCGTGCAGCCCGTCGCAGTGGCCGCGTGACGCATCGCATCGACAATCATCTTGGAGGCTGGAGCGTCGAGACCGCTGGTTGGTTCGTCCAACAGAAGCACGCTAGGACTGGCGACAAGCTCCACGCCGATGGCGGTGCGCTTTCGCTGCTCTGGTAACATCACACACACTTGATGGTAAGCGATATCACTCAGGCCCAGTACGCGCAGACATCTGTCCACAATTTTGTCAAACGAGCTTTTCTGGAAGGAGCTGCGGTTTCTGCGACCTCGACGAAGACGAGCGCTGAAAGCGATGGCCTCACGACACGTCGCAGTCTCGCACAGCAAGTCCACTTGCTCGCAGTAACCAGTGCGTTCGCGCAGAACTGCGAGCGATGCGGACACCCCTTTTGTCGCGACATGAACACCGTTCAGCAAAATGTCCCCTTCGATGCGTCCTCGAGTTTTCCGCCCAGCCAAAACGTCGAGTAGCGTCGTTTTGCCCGCGCCAGAAGAGCCCATGAGCGCCGTCAGAGTCCGCGGCTGTGCGAATCCGCTCACATTCTTCAACAAGTACGTGCTTGACTGGTCTCGGCCAACCTCGTTCCCACTGCTGACGCAGTAGGACAAGTTCCGAAAGGCGACAGTCACGGGCGCGACGCTCTCCGTGATCATCGGTGCTGGATCCCTCGGCAACGCGTTCGACCGCATTGTAGTCCTCATCATGCTCACGACTCTACCAGTGAGTCGTCGCTTTGTATTGTCTTCTTCCAGCAGCGCGAACTCCAGATATGACTCAGGCGTCCCCAACCCAACATCAACGACCACGTCGCTGCTGCGTCCACCTCGGCTGTCTGCATCGCAGCCACTGGTGTCATGTTGGTTGCAAACGTCGATATCCAGGTCACGGCTAGTTTTGCTGCTGTAGCTGTGAGTCTGCTTCATCGGGTTGGAAAAGCTCGAACTGAGCATCCAAAGTCCATAGGAAGACGTCGTGTCCGAACCAAGTGTGGAGGACACGTTCGATGTCGACTTCGACATCGAAGGCACGATCTCCGATGGTGTCACCTTCGGTCTACTTGGAACGGCGCTGTGTCGGTGGCGGTAGCGCTCAAGTGCTAGTCCTGCAACGACCAGCCAAAGCATCATAAAGCCGAACAGAAACCCGACAGCAGCGACGATCGAGGCGGCAGGGTCGTCTGCCGAGAGCCCAAACCCCGAAAGTACATATTCCCCTGGTTGTTTGCCATAGCGCTCGCAGTAGTCCACACCGTCGAGCTGGCAGATGCGGTAGACGTCGTCGCCATACTGATTGACGGCCAGACCCCGAACGACCCAGGCGATCGGGTTGAACGAGTACAGAGGCTGCAGCACGTATGACATATTGCTGATGGGCAACAAGAAGCTGCCAAACAAAATGAAAACCAGCACAGCGAGCATCGAGAGGGTGCTTGCGACTTGGATGTTGGGCGATGCGGCTGCTATCGCGGAGAACATAGCCGAGAACGCGTTCTGGACGAGCAGAAGCAGCATCAAGAAGCGCGCCATGTGGCCGAATTGACGAGCCGTGGGCGCTCCATGTGGTGCAAAGTCACACAACAGATAGACCACGCTGCCAAACACCACAGCTTCGAGCACGGTGGTGGGGAGCTGCACCATCGCTTGTGCCAGCACGTAGCTCTTCGTGCGGAAGAAGTGAGCGTCGCGCTGCTTGGCGAAGACTCGGCGGGCGGCGACTCGGATGGGAAGCTGGGACGCCTGGCCGAGCGCCACGAAAATTGCTGCCGAGAACAGCACGCCCATAAGGACCTGCGCGTTCATTTGGTTGACGTGGTAAAACAGTGACCCGGGAAGCAGAGCTATCACGATCACTGCAAAGGCTCGACCGACGAAGAAGGCGCGGTTGCGGCGCACCAGCTTGATCTCCCGGACCAGTAAGGTCCAGGTGCTTCGCCAGAATCCCTGCTTGAACGCCTTTGGCGTGCAGCCAGACACTTCCCAGCGATCGCGGAACTCACTTGGCGACTTTAGGTGCGTCATTATTCTGGCATGGAGCGGTGAGCGACGGAATGCTGCAGCCAGCTCGCTCGGCGTTCGCGGCGGGTGCACGCCAGGTCTGATGTGGTTACTCCGGACGCTGTGAGCCACTTCCTCGTATTGTGTCTGTCGATCTGTGCCCAGGTCGAGCAGAAACTCGGGGAGCGGCACGTCGAGCGGGCAAGCGATGTGCAGCGCGCGGAAGTGGGAAATGACGGCATCTACCGGTCCGTGGTACAGCAGATGCCCGTCCGCCAGAAGCAACAGGTCGTCGAACAGCATCACGAGCTCCGGCGCGGGCTGCAGCAGTGCCATCACTACTGTCAGGCGCTTCTCGCGCGCCACGCGACGCTGGGCGCTCACCACATCCATAGCCGTTACGCTGTCTAGGCCCGTAGATACCTCATCTAGCAAGAGCACGCGCTGGTCGTCCCCAAGCAGCATCTCGCCAACGGTGACACGCTTGCGTTCGCCGCCCGAGACATCGCGCCGGAGTTCATCGCCGACGAACGAGTCGGCGCAGTGGGCTAGCCCAAGCTGATTATCCAAGAGCTTGTCCAGCTTGTCGACCTTGCCGTGTGCGATGTCGACGGGCGTCCGCTTGTCTCTGGATGAACTCCGTGGAGACGGACTGATATCCGCTGAGCCGCAGCAGTGGCGGGCGAACTCAAGCGTCTCCCGGACAGTAAGCGCCGCGTGGTGGTCGTCTTGCTGTGCGATGTAGGCCACGCAATGCAGCAAGACCTTGTCAAGGAGGTGGCGCTACAGCAAGCCGTTGTATCTGATTTCCCCGCTGCGGATCGCGCGCGTCGGGTCCAGACGTCCGGCCAGCGCCTGCAACAACGCTGACTTGCCCGATCCGGGGCGTCCCAGCACGAGAGTGAGCGTCCCTGGTCGCAGCACGCCGCTCACGTTCGAGAGTCGAAGGTACTCTGGTTCAGTCACCGTAGTGCTGCTGCTGGTTGTGCTGGTGTTCTTGGACGGTCGCCACCACCGCGACGCACGATCCAGCAATATGCCGGGCGGCATCGACGACTTGGGAGCGTTCGAGTCGAACGATACGGACAAACTGTGATAGCGCACCTCGACCTGGGGCATATCGCGCCTTCCGGTACGGCTAGACAGCCTCCACGCATTGCGCAGTCGGTCGTCAGACGTGAGCCTCATGGTACTGAACATCATGCTGTCGAGCGATGCGGGCGCCGTGGCCCAGTGGGGAGTCTCCATACTTCTGTCACGCGTCTCCTGCAGCTTGTCGGTTCCGAAATGCATTTGCTGGTCGTTAGGCACGAACTTGCCAGTCTTCCCAGGAGGGCTTGGTCTTCGCTCTCCTTTCTCTGGCAATGTGGCAGCGGAGCTGCCACCATTACATATTTATACATCGCGAGTCGCTCCACCCGATGATGGCGCGACGGAATCTCGTGGCGTCCTCGCTGTTAGTCCACATCTCTAGCCCTTCCACCGCTTGGCGATCATCCGCAACCTCTGAGCTCATAAGCGGACTCGGTCTCTTCGCCTGGCGTCATCATCAGCCCACGCGCCTGCAGGCAGAGACGATGGCGCAGGAGGGTGTCAGTACCAACCGCCTGACTGCACTACGCTACCACAGCGCATCTAGCAGAGACAGATCGACGCCAGCGGCGACTGGAGAGCGGTCGATCGCTCCCATCCAAGTGCTTGCTACATTTGAAGTGTTGTGTGTGTGTGTGTTTTATCTTGCGTAACGTATGGTCTGTGTATAGCTGAGGCGACTCGGCTGGTGTCTACTCCCTCGAACCACTTGGATTCAGTATGGGCACACTCGTGCCGCCCAAATCAGACCTGCTAGAATTTCCATCCAAAGGCGAGGGCGAAATGGTGCGCATGACGAAGAGGAGCGCGCTACTCGCTGAGCTCGCGTGTACGACCGGAGGGAGAAGCTTCGGATGTCTACCCGTGTGAAGGCCGGCCTCACGCATTGACCGACGGCCACGAATGACTTGAAACGAACCAGCCACGGGGTAGAATGAATATATCAGGTCGGATCAGCGAGGAATGCGCTGACAAGGACGAGACCGTCGAGTGAGCGACGCCACCAAGCGCAATGGCGCTCACGAAAGGTGTTAGAGCCGCCGGCGAGGTTCTCCAGTGGCTGCGGTGACAGCTGGTGGAGGTCCCATTCCAGCATTTACCGACCGGCGACTGCGATGGCGACGCTAGCCATGATGGCGATGGGCTACGCCCCCTTCTACGACTACGTGTCGACCAAGCTCGAAAGCGCCGCCGGCGGTGGTCTGTCCACGCTCGACGCCCGGCACGCCAACCTGAGCGTCTCGGCCGATGTCGTCGCCTCGAACGCGGACGAGTCGACTACGAGCGAGCTGCCGACGCTGGCACGCGCGCTCAAGGTCAGCGTCACGGCCAAGAAACGCATCGTGACCAAGCACATCCTCAAGAACGTCTCCGGCGTATTCGAGCCTGGCGCCATGACGCTCGTGCTCGGATAGCCTGGGTCGGGCAAGTCCACGCTGCTGAAGGTGCTGAATGGTCACTTCCCCACCTCCAAGATCACTCGTATCGACGGTGACATCACATACAGCGGCGCTGATCGAGTATCGCTCCTGCGGACGCTCCCCCAGTACGTCGCGTACGTGATCCAGCTCGATATGCACTTCCCCGCG
>JAASGW010000813.1:0-11847 GCA_023334395.1 Phytopythium sindhum | reverse complement strand
CGCGCTTCCCATTGGCCAGCAGCGGGCACTGCTAGCCAATAAGAGTCGTTCATTTAGGGTGCGGCGCTCGCGGCCAACCACGAGCGCCTGTCACAATGCATATACTAGGTTTAGGAGGTTAGGACCCTGCGCCAAGCAAGCAAGGCGCTAAACAGCTAATACAGTTCTCATTTTGACACAAAGTTCCCGGTTCCTTCTTTATTATAGCACTGTACGGTGAACCGTACAGTCTATAGTTAAAGCAAGTCAACGCTTCCTCGTACACGCGCACGTGTACGCCGCGTAACTGGCTAGACCAGTTACATGGTGGATGGGAGACTGCCTATCGTTGAACTGTCGCCCACTCTCGTAGACTGACAGCACCAGATCGCCCCAGAGGTTCTCAATTGGGTTCAAATCGAGGCTTTTAGCGAGTCAGTCCAGCACAGTGATGCTGCGCGCGTCAAGCCACTACTTGACGGCTAGTGGGCGATGAAATGCTGCGCCGCCCTGCTGGAAGATCGGGGTCCGGTCGCCGTTTGTCTCCTATACCCGCGCCATAAAAGGCAGCAGGTGGGTCTGGAGTGTTTCTTGGTACTTCGCGTTGTCCTGGCAGCTCTCGAGGATCTTGATCTCGCTGGCCCCGCACTTGGTCATGGCTGCCCAGACTGAGACGGAGCCACCACCCGCGACGTGCTTGGAGAAGATCTGCGGGGACAGGCACTTGTCGTGCCAGTAGTACTGGCAGCCGTCGGTGCCGTCCAGATTGAACTTCTTTTTGTCCAAGAACGCTACGACGGTCCAGTCGAAGCGTTTTCGGACCATCTTGTCCGCGAACTCGGCGCGCGCCTTCTCGTGGGCCGGGGTCAACGAGGGGCTCGGCTTGCGCTTCATGTAGTGCGCGTTGCCGGTCCGCTGGAGCTCGTGGCGCACTGTCAACGCACTGCACGACAGATCCATGACCCGGACGATCTCCTTGGAGCTGAGCTGGTACGAGCACGCGAAGCGAAATGCCTGACTCACGTCACGACGCGCCATCACACACGGCCTACCGGCTCTCTTTGCGGCGCCCTTGGTGCCCAGAGACTTGAGGACGCTCCGTACAGCCGACACGCTGCGTCCGGCGAGCTCTTTGATCGCTACATTGCTCAGGTTGCTTTGCTTCAGCTTCAAAATGGCGTCGCGCTCGGCTTGGGTGAGTTGAGGGGCCTTGGGCATCTTGGAAAATGAATTTGGTCGCCGCGAAAGCGGTGGTCACTTAATTGCTCTAGAAAGCTCGTAAAATGCGCAAAAAATGCATAAAAAACGTCGAATCGACGCTATTTAACGCTTCTGTCGTCGACTCGTTTATACTTTTGGAGCAAAAAATTGTACCCACTTTTGATAAAACCCACATTTTGAATGAAAAGGCCCCAATTGCGACACTTTCTATATCAGTCGATAGGATTTTTAGTGCGCTTTACTATGGTGCCACTTTTAGCGCGATTGGAATTGTGGAAGCTCAGATACCAAACTCGTTTATACTTTTGCGCAGGACTGTACGATCCCAATCTACCGGGACTGTACGTCAATCGTGAGTCACTTGGGGCCACGCGCGCCTCGGCAAGTTCGTACATATTACCGCCTTGGTGCTCACCGCGGTGGTCACATGAACCTTGGTTGGACACACGAAGCGCCACTGGAGCGCAAGCGTCTCGCTGAAGTGGTCATAGCTCCACGCGAGCGTCTCGAGGTGCTGCCACGCTCCTGTCGCAATGTGCACGGACACAAAGTCCCCCACGCTAGCGTGAGCGCCACTGACGTCGCTATTACGTCGCGAGTGATCACGATGACGACGAGGCGCAGCTGGAGACGGCGGCGACTGCTGTTGAGGGGGGTAGAGACTGTTCCGCAGACGGCAGTACCACAGCAGCTGTAACGCGATAGTCGGCGAGGCGCAGTGCTGGGGCATCGCGCTCAGGTCGCTCGCGCTCCAGCGTGCGAGGAAGTCGCGCTCGACCGTCGCTGCTGCATCGCGCAGCGAGAACGACACGAATTGGCGACGAGCGGAGCGTGTAGTATGGACACGTACGTTGCCGTTGCCGTCCTCCACCCGGCAGGCGCGGCACTCGGGAAAGTGGATCGCTTGAAACGCGAGCGAGATGAGCAGCGCGACGACTGCGCCGCCTGCGACCGCGTACAGGTGCGGATCGGAGCGTAGCGTCACGTTCGCGAGCGCGAAGTCTGTTGAGAGCTTGGTGACCACGTAGATGCCCAAGACGGCAGCGTGAGAGAGTAGCCACTTGCGGACCCAGTGTGGCTCTAGATGGCTCTGCAGGCGTCGGCTCGCTGACTGCGTCTGCTGCGTGATGAGCGCGACCCAGAACCCGCTGCTAAGGGTCATGAAGCACAGCCCGATGCTCGTGATCGCGAGCGACGGCTGGCAGTTGATCACGATCTGGCCATCGCTTGGTGCGATCTCAGCCGAGCACGCGAGCGAAAAGATGTTGCTGAGCGCGCCGACCGCGCCGAGAAGCAGAAGCACAATCGTGCGCGAGCGCTGCAGCGCGCCGAGCGCAGGATCTAGCTGCACGAGCTCTCGCAGCGGGATGGTGCTTGACCCTAACGTCGTGCAGTCGCGACCACGGTGCAGGCTATTGGGATCCACCTTGGACGGCTCCTGCGCGACCGCGACGTTGTTGCACAGAAACACCCAGATACTCTTGAGCACAGAGAGGTATTCCCAGACGTACGAGATCGAGCCGAGGAGCCCGAGCAGTAGCAGGAAGGTTCGGAGCTGCCGACTCGTATTGTCGCGAATGCGCATGCGCTTGATCAGCAGCTCTGTGTCGACAAGAAACCACTCGATCTGGCGAAACGCGCGCTGGTGTGCGAGCGTTGTGAGCGGCGCGAGGTCGCTGCATGCGCTCAGGTTTGCGTGGACTTTGCCGTCGAGGTCGCGCAGCAAGAGCTCGTTGGCGCGAAAAATGAGGCGGCAGAGCACGTGCGGCTCGGTCTCTTGCGAGTCGTGAAAGTGGCAATCCCCCATGCCGTCACCAATGAACGCCTGGTATTTGAGCGCATTCCGGCCCTGTTCCTCGACTGCGTAGTCCACCTCGTGGGCACAGTCGAGCGTGTAGATGTACCCAAACGGCGTTGGCGGCACGGACGTCTCCACCGCGTCGTTCGATGCGCTCCACGCGGTGCCGTCGACGACAAGCAGCGGAGCGCTCGTGAGCGTCTCGGGCACGTTAAATGCGAGCGCGCGATCACGGCCGAGGACCATCGTACTCGTGTTGACGAGCTTACCGTAGTCGCGGAAGCTTCGCTGCACCAGGTACATGAGGTTCACCATGTACGTCGGCAGCAGCGCGGCTTTCTCGCGCCCGCACGACACAAACGTCTGCACGCCCCCGATTTGGTCGAGCTGCAGGTCCTTGGCCATTGTCGTGTGCTCTATCGCGCAGTTCCAGAACGGCGCGACGTACGTGGCAAAGAGCGGCGCCATGCCGATCTGTGTCACAAGGCTGTCGAGCGTCAGCACAGGAGTCGTGACGTACGAGAGCTCGGCGACCACGGCGCGCTCGCTGTTGATGTTCCAGCCCATCTCGAGCTGCTGCGACGAGACAAAGTACTGGAGTAACTCGTAGATGCCCGCGATGTCGACGAGCCGGACGTACTCGCTCTCGTCTTCGCTCGTGTCGCCAGGCACCAGTGCGATGAGCTCAGCGATCGTGATGCCGCTTGAGTACTGCATGACGGCGGCGTCGGCTGTCGCGTCCGTGTAGTTCACGCCAGAGGGCTTGGCTGCAGTCTCTTGTGGTGCGAGGAAGCCCGAGATGATCGACCGCGTGAGCGTTCGCACGACCTCAAGCGACCGAAATTGGCGCAAGTGCACTTCAGTCGTGTTCACGACACCGATGACCCCAAGCGGTGGCCGTGGTGGCGTCGTCGCGTCTGGAGTCTCGACGCTGGCATGAAAGAAGCGCGTGAGTGGGAACAGCGCGCCGTAGTCGCGGCAGAACTCGTGGTGGATCTCTGGGAAGTAGTGTCCGAAGACCTGGCGCGCATCTGTGTGCCACGCGGGTCCGCACACGGGGGCGTAGTAGTCGTCCATGAGCGAGACCTTGGTCGCCAGTAGTGCAGCCGGTAGGTTCGTGAGCAGCGCGCGGCGACTCACACTCGTGCTCACAAGCAACTCAATTAGCGTCTTGTTCTGTGATGCACTGCGCATCAAGCGCGCGCGGGTCTGCGCGTCGACAAGCGGCAGCGCGTCGCGGGCAAACAGGTCAAAGTAGTGCGCGCTGTTTGCGACCGCGGCGAGTCCGTGAGGCTTGCGCGCTGCGACGTTGTCGCGCACTTCGTCGAACGTTTTCGTCACGTAGCTCCCGAGCACGTAGTCCTTGACTGGCACGAGCATCATCACGCACGCGAGTAGCGCAAACCAGACGCAGCACGCGCGGGTCGAGAGCTCGACCTTGTTGACGGATGCGATCGCGGACTCGACTCGCGAGCTTGAGCGCCGAGACGTGGCTTGTCGCGGCGCCAGCATTTGGTCGATGTGGTAAAACAGGGGAGCAGCTGGCGTGGCGCTGGGGTCGAGGACGTGCGGGGCTGACACCGATGAGAACGAGAGGTATTGCGCAGACAGACCGTCGCGCAAAGTGAGACGAAAGCCGCTCGCGCTCGTCAGCCTTCTGTTGCTATTAATAGACTACAAGCTGCGGATGCAGTGTGAGGTCCCAAAATGACGCAGGAAGTAGAGAGTGATTGCGCGGACGCAGTCTGCAGATCCATTCGCCGTCCGTCTTATGATGTACTTGATAGACTCCGTCAGCTCGAACGATGAAAGTTTGTGAAGTACCAAAGCTCTGTCTTGACTGAAGCAGTGAGCGACCAAAGAGTGTGGACTGCAGCAATAGTGTGAGTGACTCTCGTCGGCGCAGCGAGGACTCGAGCAGCTACGAGTCGCTGGTGAGCACGCGTGACGCAAATACGCCAAGCCTTAGCGGTATTAGAGACTCGTCGTCCCTCGTTAAAGCCGCGTTGATGCAGAGTGTCGATGTCTGCGATGATGCCGTAACGGGACGCTCGTGTCCCATATATTCACGAGATATGGGCGCAGAGGGCCGGACTCCGACTGGCGCCGCCAGGGACTCCCTCGAGCACGCCACTTCAGGCTAACCAAGCGCTTTGCTGAGCGCCGACATCGGCTTCAACGACAGAAGCAACAACAGCGGCAGCAACAGCAACAGCAGCAACAACAACAGCAGCAGCAGATTCAGCATCAACAGCTCCTGCGTCAGCTTCAGCGACAGCAACGACAGCAGCATCACAGCTGCAGCCGATCTTCCTGTGGTTTCGTTTTCCTTTCTCGAAGGCTCGCGGCGCCTCAGCTAACAGTGAATTCATGCGTGTGCTTTCCTACATGCGAAACACCAAACGCTCCCTATGTATACGTATGTGTTCATTCACGGATGCTAGGGTGAAAGAAAGCACTGAGTGGATCGCTAGGCAGGACGGTAGATCTGTCGAGGTGCTCTGTGACCAGCGCCAAACTTGCCATGAGAGTTCGATCATTCGCGAGCTGTCTCCGCGGATCAAGATCCGAACGAAGAAGGACAAGGTTGAAGCGATTAACTCATCTACATGAACAACTTAAAACTCAAGAGCAACCTGGTCGTCCTTATTTCCATCTCGTTTTCACATCGTTGTTTTAGTCCAATAGAGAAACACTCGGAGCGTCTCGACTTCGACTTTCTTGCGACTCCGGTGCCCGATCTCGCTCTGAATCTCGACCGCTTCGTCATCGTCGTCGTCGCAGACTGCAGTGTCGAGCGCTGCCATCGTCGAGAGGTAGTGCGTGCGCATGCGGAGATATTGCAGTCGCGCAGTACGGCCACTCGCGACGCGGTTCACGCGGTCAAGCGCGAGGAACGACTCGACCGCACGCTTAATCTCGCTCGCAGTGACGTGGACGACTGGGGGCGCAAACGCGCCGTCGTCCGCATCGACTGCGCCGCCGTGGAGCGCCGGGACGTCAAATGTCCCAACGTGCAGATGCGCGACCAGTTTGAGTGGGACATCAGCCTTGAATTTGCCGACCTCCAGGCGTTTGCCAGTGTGGTACGTGTGGGATGCGGTGGGATGGGATGCCATCTCTCCAGACTACTACGAGTACACCTTGCATCTAGGCCCGACGTGCCATCATTGCTCAACGCCGTTGCTTCTTCTTGGACTTCTGCTGCTGCTGCTGGGACTTGCGCTCGAGGTCCTCGACCATCGCCTTGAGCTCGCTCGTAGACTCACTGCCACTCGCAGACGCTGGCTGCTGCTGCACGGTTGGTGCTGTCTCGATCGCCGCCTACGCACCAGCCATCTCAGTGCGCTTGCGGCGCTCTTGGAAGATCGCCTGCATCGCCTCGGTCTTCTTAAACTTGGAGTCCGTCGGGTCAAGCTGGAAGTGCGAGCCTTTGGCGTAGAGCGCACTGAAGCGAGGGTCCGCGGCGTCAAATGCAAAACCTTTTTGGAGCGCGCCCTTGTGCTTACGAAGCTTGGCGAGTTCCTTGGCTTTACGCTTGCCCTTGAGGCGCTCGACCTTTTCGCGCTTGGTGATCGCCTTGAGGTCAAAGTTGCGACCACCGCTGGTGTCACCATCCTCGTCGTCACTCCCGCTGCTCTCGTCGTTGATGGCGTCGCGGAGCACCTTGACTTGGTTCGCGCCACTGTTGCCGCGGCCTTTGGTCTTGAGCACCTCCTTTTGTTCGGGCGCAAGCTGCTTGAGCTTGGCGCGCTTCTCATGAACCTTGTGGTTTTTCTCAGCCTTCTTCTCGCGCGTGTAGCGCTCAAATGGCGCCTCATTCGCTTCAAGCTCGCGCCGCTTCTTGGCCTTGAGGATGTCACCAGCGCCCGGCGTGAACGTCATCTCCATCTCACCGCTCGCAAGCGCATCGTCGTCTTTGGCGGCGACATTGGCTTCGGCATCGCTGGAAGCAGCGTCGCCATCAGCGTCGCTCTCGTCTTCCGCGTCGCTGCCGAGCAACATCTTGCGGTACCGGCTCTTGAGCTTCTCGAGTTTGGCCAAGCGCTTCGTCTTGGGCTTGTCAGCTGACGCATCAACCTCGGCGTCATCGTCAGACCCGGCGTCCTCGCTGTCGTCACTGTCGCCATCATCATCGCCATCGTCGGACGAGTTCTCGGACGCGAGGTACGCCGCAAAGTCGTTGTCGTCGACGTTCTTCCACTCGGCCTGGCGCGTGAGCAGCTCCGTACGCCCCGCGTCGTCGTCTTCCCACGTGAGCTTCACGTCCGTGTTCTGGAGCGCCGTCGTCGCAAAGATCGCCGGCTTGTACGTCTCTGGCACGCTTGTGCAGACGTCCTTCGGCGGGTTCTTGAACTCCATGTCGTCTGGGATGTATCGGTAGTCGAGCAAATTCGACGATGTCTCGTGCTCGAGCTGCTCGACATTGTCAAAAATCGCGCTCGCAGTCCTGACAGAATCGCATGTAACAATTACGTAATAGTACTTGAGCTTCTGGAGCTCGTATTTGCGAAGCTTCTCCGTGTCAAGGCCATTCGCGTCGTTCGCGTCCACGCGCTGCTTGACACCGAGTGGATCGTCCGAGTCGTACGCGTCGCTGTCTTCGTCCTCTTCCTCCTCGTTGTTGCTGTCGCTGCCGTCGCTTTTGCTGCCGTCTTCGCCATTCTCCTCCTCTTCCTCCTTCTCGTCGTCGTCGTCGTGATTCGCCGCCTGCTGCTCCTGGTCCTTTTCCTTCTCCCTCTCCTTCTTCTTCGTGCCATCGCTCCACATCCCCTGCGGTCCGTACTGCTCTTCCTCTTTCTACGCTCCCAGCCACACAGTGGAGCGTCCAACCGTCCATCCGTCCATCAGTGAATCAGCCAGCCTGACCTCAGCCACACGCCACACGCCAACGCACCATCTTCTGGAGTCGATAGTCCGACAGGTAAATCGTCACGTCATGAACGGCACCAGTCGCGGACGCAAACGACGGACACAGCGCAAAGAGATTGACGGCGCGGATCCGGGACCAGTCGCAGTTCTGCACCGCGAACCGCTTAGTCTCTTCGTCGAGCGGCACGTTCTCTTCCTCGGACTCGGACACGTCGGCGGCGGCGCAGACGCGGGCTGCGCGTGGCGCCAGGTGTCGGCTTTCGCGTGCTTCCGCTTGCTCGCGCCGCCGCGATTCAGTGAGAGCGACGGTGGCAGCGGTGACTGCCGCGGAGGATTCGGCGCCATCGCCTTGGCCGTCTTCTGCGTCGCCATCTTCTTCTAGGGCGTCGCCGTCAGGTCGCCGTGCGCAGCAAAGACGCTCTCGTCCAGGAGCGAGAGCAACTTCTGCGGGTGCCAGCCGCTTCCGTCGGTCGCGTCTGTGCGCGCCCCGCCAGCAGCAACTCGTCCAGCACTGCTACTACCACTCACGCTCGCGCTCGTCTCGGGCATTCGCGCCGGCGCAGACGTGGAGTGGAGAAGGATGTGCTTCTTGGTGGTGCGGCCACGCACCTCGCCGTCGTCCTCCGCGTACAGCCGCACGTTGGCGCGGCTCACCGGCGTCGTCTTTGGGGGCAAGTACCTGCTGCTGTTGCGATGGTGATCGTTAAGGCTCAAGCGCGGGTCTAGGAGCGTGTGCCGTGTGTTTGCGCTTGCGTTGTTCATGCGGTTCGCAGTTGGTGTCGTGTCGATCGGCTTGAACGCGAGCGTGATGGAGGTGAGTAAATCGTTGTCGAGCGAGCTCATGAGGCTCGGTTCAGAGCCCATGAGCCGCATGAGCGCCTCCTGCTTAGCCAGCGAATTGCGCACACGCTCGGTCATCGCTGACAGCCCTGTATCGACAGTCTGCACATGCACGCGTGCGGTGCAGACATGGGACTTCTTGTTCTACAATGCGAGCGCACACAATCACGCCAGCGCCATCGAGATGTAGGGACAACAGCCGCGATGGAAGTGGTAAGTGTGGTCGTGGTGCATGCGCAGATACCGCGGAGAGGAAGAAGTGGAGGCGATAATGCACATGTGAGGGAGCTCCTCGCGGCACAGTTGCCAATTTTTGAGCTCCCAATGTGTTCAAAATGTGTCCTTTCAAGATCCGGTTACTTTTTTAGACCCTTTGTACTATATGTTTGACTCTATGCAGTGGCTTGTGCTTGAGGAATTTCCATAAATTGTTACATATGTAATGATTTTGCCCAGAATCAGACCGCCTTTGACGGGGTTCCGTCAAAAAGCGTTTCATATGCATAAAGTTCAAATATACTGTGCAGCTACCGTCTTCCCCCACCTACAGCGCCTAGGCGTTCTAAAAATAATAAAATAGTGACCGCGGCGACACAAAATATTCGATTACAACGCCCACCGAAATACAGCACACAGCCCACTATTGCAAAGTGTACAGTTTAACTACTACATCAACTGGTGCTGGCCAAGCAACCACCCATTCCATCGCAGTCATGCTCTCATAGACATTGATGGTACCTCCAAGTCCGTCCACCTAAAAGGTGCGCCCACAATGAACCATTTCCGCGTGGTGTCTGGGATTTAATTCTCGACATTCTAGCACTTCCTGCAACCGACCATGAGCGACGACAAGCGACGAAGCTACAGCGTCCGGGAGAAGCTCGCCGTAGTGGCCGAGTATGAGAAGGGGGTCAGCGGCCATGGCTTCAGCGCCATCGCCAAGCGGCACGGTATCCCGTCACTACAATTCGTGGCTGGTGGAGATATCGCGACAAGCTACATGCGGCGCTGCGCGACCGCCGGGCTACGACTCGCACCATGAGGCGGCTTGGTGGCGGTGGTCAGAAGGCTGCTCACGAAGACGTGGAGACGCCGCTACACAGCTGGATTCTAGAGCGCAACAAGAAGGGTCTTTGCGTCAAGGACGCGTACATTCGCTTGCAGGCAATGAACATCTACACAGAGCTCCATGGGCCTACCGCTGGTGGTTTTGATACGTCAACTGGCTGGCTAGCGCGGTCCAAGACCCGAAAAAAACCTGTGTCGCGCCGCCAGACAACGACAAGGACGCTGCCACCGGACGCCGCGGCAACCTGCCGTGACTTTATTCAACGCGCGCATCGGCTCATTGACGAGCACGACATCAAGCCACGCAACATCATCAGCATGGATCAGGTGCCACGGTACTTCGAGACCGAACCCAAGACGACGATCACCACTCGGGGCTCGCGCGAGGTGATGCTTCGAAAAGGTGGAACGAGCCACAAGCGCTTCACAGCAACCTTCATGGTGACTGCCGAGGGCCACTCCCTTCAGCTCCACATCCTGTTCTCGAAGCTGAAGAACAGACCGGCATGTTTGCCCGGTATTTTTGTCGACATCAATTCGGCCGGGATGTGGAGCGACGAGATCCTCTTGGCCCACGCGAAGGCGGTGGTATGTGGACGCAAGGAGACCCAGCTTTACCGAGAGCCCGTGCTCTACCTGATCGACTCCTACGGCTGCCACGTGTACCTTGAGAAGTCCAAGCAGCTGCGTCGGTACAACATCTTCGTGCTTATCATCCCGCCCAAGCTCACGGACCTCCTACAGCCGCTCGACGTGGCGCTCAATCGAGGCTACCAAGAGTACTACCGCGCCAAATACGACGACTACATCGCAAGGGCGTTGATCGACCCATCTCTGCAGACTCCGGCTGGCAACCCGAAGGTCCCGCTGTACGCCACCGTCACCCAGTGGACTCTCGACTGGATCGCGTCCAAGAGTCAGGCGGATGTTGCGAAGGCGTTTCGATTGTGCGGCCTCGTTTCGAGAGAGCGCTTTAGCGCTGAGGACCTCCATCTGCCGCTAAAGGGCATCCTAGAGCCGGACCTCAACGTCGAGCGGTGGCTCGCAGCCTACCGCCACCTACTGGATGAGGCGGACGACAGAGAGCAGCTAATCATCACACCGCCGGCGTGGTACCTCCCCGACAACGAGCGTGTGAGTCTCTTCCACTGTCTACTGCACGGCCTCGGAACTCCTTTGGCAGACTATGTGAGCGCTTTGACATCCTACATGGAGTCGCTCGATGATTTGGCTGGTCTCTTTGACGACGAGTATCTCGCGAGCATCCGGTCCGGGGACGCGGCAGCAGCCGAGCTCGAGATCTATGCGGCATCCAGGATGCATCAGTGGAATATAGAGCTCAAAACGGTGGGCGACGAGTACAAGGTGGTCACGAGCTTCTACACAGTTAACAATCCTACCAGGACGGTCCACCTTGTGCGCTCTGGGGTATTTTTTGCTGTGAAGGTGGACGGCTACTTGCTGTAATTCGATAATATTTTATAATTGATTTTTGCCAAAAAGAAGATTGCATAGTTAAATTATGTGAGCAGCAAATATCTTTTAGCTATTTTTAACACATTTTGAAAATTTTAGCAAAACCACCGTTTACATCGCAGCCACCTTTACAAGAAAACCGATCCTTTTACGATCCACAAATGTAAACTGCACGGTGGTGGGCTTGGACCCTGGCCAGGGGCGTAGGAGGGCCCAACCTACCTCACCGCACCAGAATTAGAACCCGCTCAACCACCGCCCAAACTTTGGTTAAATGTTCGCATTATAGCGTATAGGCGTTCTAAACAAATAAAGCGCCCTATGGGCGCTTTATTTTATTACAGCGTGTAGGTGCTGTAGGCGTGGGAAGACAGTAGTAGCACCTCCGAACTTAGTAGAACAGAAAGTCCTCCGGCAAGTACGAATTTTAACCATTAAAATGTAATATTGCAATTATTCCCTGTCTCAGTTATTAAGTCCGATGAGATTTGGCGAAAGTGAGCAACTTTTTGATTTCTCACGTTGCTTTTAAACCTATCACCGGATGTCGTATCTGCGCTGATTGGCTGAAAAAGGACACAGAGCTGGTTATT
>JAASGW010000812.1:0-11857 GCA_023334395.1 Phytopythium sindhum | reverse complement strand
TGATTGAGTGCGCAGTGGCAGATTCCGGAATGAGATCGATCCTGAGATCTCGACGGAGAGGCTCGAGGCGGTGGATGGCTCTAGCTCCGTGGTGCTGATCGCGGTCGCTACGTAGGAGCCGTCGTCGACGCAATCCCCACGGTCAGCCAGCCAGTCAGCAGCATCTGTGCAGTTTACACCGCATCGCTTCACTGAAGCTGCTACTCATGATAGACTCCCAAGACTCCCGGGGCTTCCAGACGTGCATCTCGCGTCGAACGCAATCCGTCATGTGTGACACGACGTCCGTCGACGCTCGTCAATCAACTGGTGGCATACAAAACCCCCGTGAAAAGCTCGAAAGGACGCGGAAGGCGATGGCTGATCTCGGTGTTTACATCAGCCCGTGAGATGACTGATCGGGTGGTTTAGTCAGCGGATCCGACCTCGGATTGGCTGAAAATTGGAATAATGCGTGGTGATTGGATGAAAATCAATGTGATTATGTAGACGAATGTGTTGACCAAGGCGGTGGTGTCGCAGTGCTGATGGCTTCCTCCAGTTCTTCTGATAACGTCTTGGGCAGTACCGACCCCATCCCTCAACTGCTAAGTATGATATGAGAAACCAGTCTTGAGGCCGACCGAGTCCGCTGTATGGAGTCGCTGGAGTACTGGTTTTCGCCTCGGCATTGCCGCCGCTCACGGACACAGTGGCGCCGGACGCAGACACGCTAGACCCGCCACCAACGCATTGCGCCACCGTCCGAGGCAGAGCTACGACTGTGGACATCAGTGTATTAGCGTAACCCACCCTGCAGTCGTCGCGACAACTTCATGGTTATCTCTTCAACAAGAGCGCTCAGTCCTGCCAACGTGGAGGGCAATGAGCGCGCTGAACGAAGCCGCTGGGCTATGTATGGAACGAGTCTGCTGTCTGGACCGCTATAATTAACACAAATACCAGCATACAGTCAGTGAGGTAAGGTCAGCGCTTGACAGACGCGCTAGGTGCGGTCTCTTGGCTAGCCCGTCGTAGGATTTCCCCGCCATCACGCGGCCTTAGCGTTAATAACTTGCTCACTGCGCGTGCATTGCAGTGGCGATGCGTGGGGAGAATTGGCCCAAAGTCTTCGCGCAGGTCCAGCACTTTTTGAGCGCTGCCGACCGCCTCGCGTGGTTCGTTGCCCTGGGATGTCCCGAGTCGGTCATCACTCTCACTCCGACGCTGGCTGAAGACATCGACACATTAGTTGATGATGCTACAGCCTGCGTCCCGACCTGCAACGAATGGAAGTCATTGACACCTTCAGCTATCGAGAGCTCACGCTTCGACATCTGCAAGCATCCGCAGCTCCTGCGTCTCGTGTTGACTGATAGCCGCCTGTCGGGGCTCCGGCGGCGAAAAGTCCGGCTTGTGTCCGCGCTGGAGCGGGGTTGTGACGCGTCAGTAGTGACACGTTTGCTCGAACAGGTCAATATAATCGCCGCTGACGACCGCGAGCGCAGCTACATGCTGCTGACCGCATTCCAGCAGAAGCAGCAGGAGTGCAAGTATGACCCACAGCAGATCACCGCGTGGCTCGAGTGCTTCCCCTCGAATTCGAGTGCTAGCCAAGACCAGACGACACCAAAAACATCATTAAGAGAGGAGTGCATCGCCAGTCGTACACGGCGTGTCAGCGTCGGCGGTGACCCGCGACGACGCGATCTACTCCACGAACTGACGCGAGCCTGCGAGGAAAACGATCTGGAGCGCGTGGGCACGCTTCTGCCGGAATACAGTTGCCTCAACGCAGACGCAGACGATGGCCACGCGTGGCACCCGAGGCTTCTCAAGTTGGCGATCGATCACCGGCATTTGACCATCGTCGAACTGTTGCTCCGATGCGATCTCCGGGGACGCGTCGTACGCATCGAAGAACTACTCGCGGCACTGCAGCCAATGTCTCCACGTGCAAATACTAACCTTAAAGGCGATGCACTTGACTATACCAGCGTATCAACGGCGGTCGTCGACATTCTCACGGAGAAAGAGCCGCTTTACACCGGCCTCATGTGGGATGCCGCCGCCCTTGATCAAGCGGTCGACACAAACGATCAGCGCTTGCTGCACTTCTTACTAGAGTACGTCGATCTTTCTCAGCAAGCGCTAAAGAGAGCGCACTCTCGCTCGATCAGCGCCGATAACACTGCGTTCGCGGCTAGCCTCTCCTCGGCCATCTCGGCACTCAAGTGGAGGAATGGCGAATCCACAGCGAGCGACATCTCGTCAACACTGTCGCTTCCACAGTTCGAGTACAAGGAAGGAGAGCGCGTGTCGGCGCAGTTCGCCGGAGGAATTCACTTCTGGACGGGCACGATACATCGCTGTTGGCTGAACGGCACGTACGATGTGCGTGTCACGGAGTACAGCGAATCTCCAGTCGAAGCTCGTGTGCCTGCGTCTGCGCTCCGCCCGCTATTGGCCAGGAAACTCGTCGACGTGAGACGATCCGTGATCGCTAGTGTAGCGCAGTCGACAGTTGATCGCGTTATCACGACTGCGGCAAATGGCGTTCGCGAGCGAAGCAGGATCCAACACCCCTTACGCGAGGGTGACGACAGTGATGACAGCGAAGAAGACGACGATGAAAGTGATGAGAGCGAGTGCGACAGCGATTGCGACTGCGGCTGTGAGAGTGGCAGCAGCAGCGACCTCGTGAGTGATAGTGACGACAGCAGCAGTGATGGCGAACCATCCAGCGTGTCTGCCTTGTCGATTCCGAAGCCGAGTGATTTGAGTGCAGATCCGCTGTGCAACATGCCCGAGACAGATGACGAGGAGCACGCCATCTGCTTGGACGCGGCTGAGATTGAGGGACTCACAACGCCGGGTGTCATCGAGGACAACCCCGAACAACAAGCAGAGCATGAGCGCGACCAAGAGATCTGCATGCCAGAGTCAGCAGCCGCAGAGGGCGCTACGTTCGATGCCCCGGCATCTCCGTCACCTTCTGCTAACGTGGAATCCACAGTTGCGACCGAAATGCCACTGGGCGAGCTCGATGAAGAACGCATCCATGCGATCTCAACGCCGACAGCACCAAACAGGATACTGGTCTCCACCGCAGCAAGCCCCACGCCGTCTCCCGGAGTCATATCATGTGCTGTCGCGTGGACGTCGTCGACAGTCGACCTCGCGCAGCTATCCGAGCTGCAAGTCGGAGACCGAGTGGACGTTCGTTTTCGAGGTCGCGAGCCTTGGCTGCGCGGTCGCATCGCGCAGTGCCACCGCGGCAAGTTGGCCTTCGACGTTGCTTATGACGACGGCGAGTTTGAAGAGGAAGTAGTGCGCGAATACATCAAGCTGGTCACGGACATGACGGGGAATGAGGCAGCATGCGAAGCTCCAGTTGAGTCGTCTGCCTCGAACCTTGCTGGTCCACCTCCGGAGACTGCCAGCGGTGAGGTGAATGACTCGCGCGACACGCCGGGCGACAGTGACGAAGACGCTGACAATGTGGCAAGAGACACTCCTGTCAATACACCTGCGTCACCACTTACCGATCCACTTTTGGATGTTGTCACTGCCAGCAGCGAGCCTGCCGAGCCAGCTGAGGTTATCTCCGTCGATCCAGCAGCAGACGACGGTGCTGATGACAGCAGTCCTAACGGCAGTCGCGTTGCGAGCTACGATCCGACAGCTACTCGCGACCTATCTGTCGTGGACGAGCCCGCCGTCCAGAAAGTAGCAGCAGCTCCTCTTCTCGTCACGGCCCCCACCACGAGCGACGGCTTGAGAGTCGAGCCGGAGCACAGGCATCTACGCTATCACCCCGGTCAGGAGATCGAAGCAAACTTCCTCGGCATCGGCAAGTTCCACCCAGCAAGGATCGTGCGCGTGCACGCCAACAACGAAGCGTACGACGTGGCCTTCTCCGAGTTCGACCAGACGGAGCTGCGAGTGCTGCCCGTCAACATTCGACCCCCGCGAGCGAGCACGCGACGCATAAAGGCGCTCTTAAAAGGACCATCCTCGAGCGTCATGCCCCTGGAGACTGTGACTTCGAAAGAGCCTCCAGCTAACAGTAGCTCGGATGGAAACGCTTCAGATTCCAGTCGCAGTGGCGGCCAATCTTCCCCTCAACTTATCTCCAGCAAGCTCGATGAAATGCGGCGGCCGTCCAACTCGCCACTAGTTGCTCCTCTGTCAGCTTCAGTGATAGAACGACCGCAGGCATCACGTACGAGCCGAACCAGCAGCAATAGTAGCTCGCGGGCGTCGACATTGCGGCGCGAGGATGGCAGGGCGCAAGGGCGACCGCGCACGCATAATCGGGCTGCGATCTCGTCTCACGATGTGGAAGAGTGGAGGAATGTCGACATCATCTTGAACCGCAAGCGACGACTGCTCAACGCGCCGACAGGTAATGTAGAGAGCACTAGAGTGCCATGGGGCGAAGAATTCGCCAGCATCCAGTCGCTCAAACGCTTCGCAACGCAGCACCCAGATGTTCTCCGCGATCATATGTGAGTGTCCACTTGCTCTCGTACTTGTGCTGCAAGTTCAGCTCACTAACTGCTAGCACAGTGTGAGTCAGTTGGGGGAGCTTGGCATCCAGCGCATGAGTCCGACACGAAGCTCACCGTCCCCGACGCGAGCAACCAGCCAAACGCGGATGACAAGCGCGCGAGAGACACTGTTAATGATCAAAGACCTTGCGTTCCTGTTGCATCAACGACTCTCGCCGTTCTTCGGTAAGTCGCGTGCGTGTCCACGCTTGGTATTGAAGCCGTGCCTTCACAGAGCCGTCTTGCCTCGTAGATGTCATCGTGCCAGTCGTACTGCCTGCCGTCTTCAGCTCCGATCGGCGTTTCCTTTGTGATACGGCGTACGAAGTGCTCGAGGCGCTAGTACTTCATTGCAGCGGGCGTAAATTGGCGCTTGCATTGCTCCAGCAAGGCGCGCACTTCAACAGCCAGGAAAATTTCCGCCTCCTCAACTTGGTAGGTGCCTCTTGTCATTTGTATCGTCACTTCGCAGGATGCCCTCTCACCCACTTCGCGCTGCCCCACCGACCGGACGTCGTAATCAGACAAGCGTGTACGTAGAGAAATGCTTCGGTAACTTCTCGGCAGCAGAGATCGCAGCGCTTGCAGCGAGTGAGCGATCAAAGTCGACGACAACAATCGCGCAGCTGCTCACGTTGTTGCTGGGCTCCAAGTCCATTCCGACGCGCATCGCCATCGAAAAGAGCCTGCTGCGCATTCGACGAGAGCTCGGGGTGAGTGGAAACGAGAGCATTGGTACTGCACGTTTGAATGTCCTAGAGATCACTTACCTCAACATCTTCTTTGTGGTGCAGGAGCGGCGCTTCGAGGTTTTCCTTCGCACCAACCTAGAGCCTGCGAAAGCCGAGAGCATTCTACTTAGCGACAAGTTCAACACTGCTGTCAGCAACACGCCACCACCAACGTCAAAAAGCCCCCGGAAACACCAGCGCAGCGATGAACGAAGCTGTGGCGGCGCGACAGAAGGGAACGTGGCGGCGTATCAGAGTCCCAGCATCCTGCAGCGAATGCTGCAGCAACGCTACAGCCGGGTGCGTCCATCGCCGTCGCACGCGTAGAGGAAGACTGGGAACAAACGGCAGTGTATTATTTCTTGTCTCTTGCATCGCCATCGATGGTGTTGGTCGGCCTCGCTAACGTCTCGACAGAAGGGGCACAACAGAGTGCATTAGTCCTCATCACTGATGCTTACCGATAACCGAATGGACTAGTTCGAGGATGACTGCAGCCACTGAGCCAGCGTCTCGCGGTCGCGCTCGAACGCAATACTCTTGAGACGAACGGCTTCAAGCGCAACATCGAGCCGGCGCTTAAATGACGCCGTATCCTTGGACGCTAGCCAAGACGCCGCTGCTGCGGCGTCGTCGGCACTGTGGAAGCGCCCGACGACGGTGCCAACTAGGGAACCAAGCATAATCGGTGAAAACTTGACGATCGCATCCCAGTTGTCCTGGCAGAACCGCCACGCGATCCGGACACCCGCAGCATTGGTCGCGACACTCGCAAATGGTTGCCGAATGTCCTGCATCCGCACATGCTCGAGCGCCCACTCAAGCACCTGCAGCTTCAGGTCTTCGTCGGGTACCCTGCCCATTGCCTTCAAAGAGTCCGAACGCTCCTCCGCGTGGTCGCTCTTGTTGTACAGGTCTTGCAAGATCTTCACATGAGACGCGTCACCATGCGCCAGCTGAATACTAAACACCGTCTCGCGCAAGTCAGCAGACACGAGAGACTTATCGCCCTTGAAGTAGGCACTGAAGCGGCGCTTTGCCTCCGCAATGACTGATTCGTCTCCAGCACGACCAAGCTGCGCAATGACGAGGCTTCGAAACTGCCCGTCGTCCGGCGAAGATAGGGTCGACGAACTCGGATCCCAAGTCAGCTGCGCCATGACGTGCGCGAACAACTTCCGAATATACGCCTGCAACCCAGGGTAGAAAGGCTCTTCGCGGTACAGATTCGAATAGTAGCTGAGGCTCTCCGAAATGTCCTTCCAGCACTGCACCTCGGTCTCGTCGGCATATGCCCGCGTGAAGTCCAGAGCCAACGAAAGCGGGACGATCCCGCATCTCGCGAACGTAAAAACGGAGTTGACTAAACTCACTCGATCGGCGACGCCAAGCAGACGCTCCTTCACCGGAACTTGCAGTCGCTGCCACAGTTCGGGAGTGTAGTTCACCAAATAAAAGCTGGACTGGCTTGGGTTCAGTTTAATCCAGCCATTGGGATCGTTAGGCACCCGGACATGCGCGTTGATCTCCCCATCAGCGACAAGTGGCATTGACGGAGGCTGCTTCCCATCCCCCAAATGCGTCGTCTTGGCATCCCAGATGCCAATGCGCTTGATCTGTGTGGGGTCCTCAGAAGAGACAAACGTGAGCGGGACGTCCCACAGCGACACTTCTTCAGCAGGCTTTTGGGATGACTTGTCGGCGAGGAAGCGATCTTGGAGCAGTACATATTTGCCGTCCTTGCCTTGATCCACAGTGATGAGCGGGAATCCCATCTGCTTGGTCCACGATTCCGCCATCTGCGTGATCTTCTGTCCTGACGCTTGCTCCAACGCTTCCCATAGATCCTCTGACGTTGTGTTCTTGTAGCTGAACTTGGTTAGGTAGTTGTGAACGCCGCGGTAAAAGACGTCACGTCCCAGGAACTCCGAAAGCATGCGCACAACAGCCGAGCCTTTGTGGTACGAGATCGCGTCAAAGATCTCGTCAACCTCTCGAGGGTGGTTCACCACCACTTCAATTGGGTGGGAGCTCAGCATCGAGTCCTTGACAAACGCCGACCCAAGCAGAATGTCCTTCACGAAGGTATCCCACACGCGCCATTCCGGAAACAGCTTGTCGGTGGCATCGAACTGCATGTACTGCGCGAAGCCTTCGTTCAGCCATAGCCCCGTCCACCACTCCATCGTCACCAGGTTGCCAAACCATTGGTGCGAAAGCTCGTGGCACACCGTATAGCACGCCTCGACCATCGTCCGTCGGCTCGAGAGCATTTCATCCACCAGCAAGTAACTCTCGCTGTACGTCACGAGGCCCCAATTCTCCATAGCTCCGAGGAAGTCGGGAATTGCCACCATGTCGAGCTTCTTCAACGGGTACGGGATCCCAAAGGTCTCTGTAAAAAACGAAAGCGCCTTGGTCGCGACGCTCAGCGCGAAATGACCGCGCACGCTCTGCCCGGGGGCCGTGTACACGTTGACAATGACACCTTCCTTGGAGAGGTCCGAAACAACGTCGAACTTGCCGACGACCATCGCGACCAGGTACGTCGACATGACAGGCGTCTCTGCAAACTTCCACAGCTTTTCGGAGGCGTCACGGTCACTGCGCGTCAGCTTGCGGATGTGTGCGTTCTTCTTGGGTCGTACAAGGGTCTGTACGACGTGCATGTTGGACAGCGCGACCAGGTCCACGTCGGTCACCATTGAGATCTCAAACGTGGACTTGATCGCCGGCTCGTCCCAGCAAACAAAAGCGCGGCGCGCGTCACAGGCCTCGAACTGCGTCACTGCGAGCACGTGCTTCTCACCGTGCAGGTCGTACTCGGACCGGTAGAAGCCGCGCAGCTGGTCGTTCAAGAACCCATGGAAGCGCATCTTGAGCGTCGCGAGCGCGCCCGCGGGAAGCATCTCTGCGAAATGGAACGTGATCGACTCGTCCTTGGCGATGTACTGAATCTGCTGGCACTGGAGCGTCCGCTTCTCCTCCTCGCCCGGCGCGTCGACCTCCACCGACACGTCAAACACGTACAGCTCGACGGCGTGGCACGTGATGGCGCGCGTAGACTCATCCACGCGCAGTCGGATTTGCTCCGAGCCCTCGAAGCGGAAGTTCATCAGGTCGATCGCCTCATAGTCCACATAATACTAGACCAATGGGAAACAACGCCAACCGCCGTGCTGTTAGTCGAGAGAAGACAGTTGGACTCGCGGGAAGAGCCCGCCACGACACGCGCAGACACTAGGGAACGCAGGGCGCACCTTCTCGGGCACGACGCTGGTCGGGAGTCGCTGGAACACCTCCGCCGCCGCATCAGCCATGTTCACCTCGCGCCGTGGTTCCCGCAGAACACTTTGTATTGGAAGTGGGGAATAAGGAGAAAGGACGGCACTTCAACTGCGTCGCCGGTGGAAAGTTGCCGAATGGGGAGGAGAGGGAGGATCCGTCCACAGGGAAGCGAGCGGGGAGTACTGTGGTTTTTCTAAATAGAGGACGGAGGATGACTGATTGCGCAAAAAAGCCGCTAGAACACCAGACCGTCTCTCGCACAAGGCGCTAAACTATAGGATGATTTATGCTTGAATATTAAATTACAGAGATTATTTACTCCCAGTTGCTGAATGTGGGATAACGATTGGTGATCAATATTAGGTATGGAAGGCTTCGTCAACTATCTTCCGTTGGAGGAAAGGCAGATCGGGATGAGCATCATTCGCTCGCGGCAGAATGGGGGATGCTCGCGCATCGAACATGGAGACGAACCGCAAGAGACGGGAGCGCTGTGCTGGGCACGACGCGGCCGCATGTAACCAGAATACAGAGGCACAGGCGGCAACGTGTTCCGTCTACCCGCGCGGCGTGAGCGGGGAGCGATCAGCGGCCTCAGCACCGGGCCCGACAAGCGGTGGGGGTGTTGTTAGTCTTCGCGTTGTACAGATTCCAGTCATGAGGACGTCGTTCTATAACAGTAGCAAGAGGTGGCGGCGGCGTTCGGTGTCGCTATACTCTGCGATCTAGCGTCGCGCAAGCTCCGCGGTACTGTGGCGTTCGTAGGCGCAAGCATTTCGCGCGGACTGGTCGGAATGTTACGGGCGCGTTCGCTCGCTCATCTCCTCGCGCGCCTTGACGAGCGACAGCAGCAGCTCGTTGGCCGGCGTGGCGACGCCGTGGCGCTTGCCGGCCGCGACGATCCGCCCCGAGATCGCGTCGATCTCCGTCCTGGCGGCATGTAGGCGTTCAGTCACTGTTCACATGCGCAACATGTTGCCGCAGGCAAGAGCACAGCGCACTTACCTGGACCCACGGCGGAGATCGGACAGCATGGAACAGATGTTGGCGCCCGTGTTGACCGCGACGCGCAGCACTTCTTCCTCAATCTCCTGGGCGCGTTGGAACGAGTCGCGAGCAGTGAGTAAGCTGATGGACGAGTGCAAGCGATGAATACTGCGAACAATGCTACCTCTCGGGTGCAATCGAGCGGCACTTGTTCGCTCTGCGCGACGGTGAACGCTTCGCTGACGACCATGGAGACACAGCGCCGACTCCACTCGCAGCCGCCGACGGTCTTCGTTCGGCACAGAATGCGCATTCGCACCGTCAGGTGCAATGTGTCGGATGCGCATCATTGTATCAGGTGAATGGGCAATCGCAGGAGGATTTGCGCACCTTATTCGGGCCGTCCAGCAGCGACGCAATCGGGTTGATGGCCGCGTTCACGATGAGCTTCCGCCAGAGCGTGGCTCGCATTTTCTCCGCCGACAGCACCTCGCAGCGCAGCCCTACACACGCACACATACTCAGATCCCGGCCAACAACCAACGCGCCACCGGGTTCCTTGGTACCTGCCGCTTGGAGCACGGTCACGAGCGCCTCCATCTTGTCATCTTGCTGTACAGCTCGTGTGTCTCCGACTGGAGCAAGATACGTCGCTCCTCTCTCGACGCCGCTCGTCACAACGTTGCCAAACGACGTCACTCGGCCGCCGATGAACGTCACGCTGTTCGCAAACTGCCAGTCGCAGCGATTGCCTTGCGCTGCTCGATCGGAATCGCTTGCTGGCGATGGAAGTCCCTCGCCGAGCCCGTTCTGCAACAGCACGCACAATGCGTCGCGCTTGAACAGGTGCGCGTACTCGCTGCGCTGTAGCTCGCGGATCGTCGCGGCGCTATCGTACGCTTTGACAGCGAGCAGCACGATGTCGATCTGATCGCTTTCGACCATTGCGTTACCGCGCAGAAGTTCCAACGCGCGCACTCGGACACTCGGCGCGTCTGCGGCAACGGCCATTATCTCGGAAGACCCATCTGAGCTCTTCGCAGGCAGGAATCGCAAATCCGTCCGTCCATTGTTGATACCGCTGCCGCTTGCCGAGGACGGAACGAGCCTCATGTTCGGCGCCCGCTTCTCCTCATTGAGCCACGCTGTCAGCTGACGTGGACGCACGAACGCGTCGATCGAGCGGATGCGAGGGAGGCTCGAGTCGTGCGGAGGAGCGGACGCCGCCAGCCGCGCGAGCTTGGCGAAGAAGATGGTGCCGATGGCGCCGAGCCCTACGACGCCGACGCGCAGCCCGGAACTGCTCTCAGCTTTCACAGAGTAAGAAGGCTTCCCACTCGGTGCTGCCGGGGAGATCGGTGCCGCTATGGCGGCACAGGCGTCGTGACCGCGCGGCCAAGGCAGCCGCCGGGTCCGCAGCATCTTGGGCCAGTCAGCGTGTCAAAATGAGAGACCTCAAGCCCAGTTTTGGCATAATCGAAATGTATTATGACCAATATCATCAATTATTGTGCATTAATAAATCGTTGAATTTTGGATTTTAAAAATCAAAACGTAATACACCTATTTTAATCTACTTCAACTACCCCTTGTACATCATTCTGCGCGGTATTCCACTGACGATGACGCTCACTCAATGTCGATGGCTGCAATATCCCAGAACTTGATCTTCAGCAGCCGCGGGTCGTCCAGGCGGCACAGCATGGGCTCCAAGCTGGACAGGGAGCGGCACCCGGCGTCGACTCCGCCGCTGCTAACGGCTCGATGAGGCTTATCCTCGAGCTCCCACACCTCGACGCGGTGGTTCCACAAGTGGAAAAATGTGCGCAGGAGCGAGAACGAGGCAATCACGTCCCAGTCGTCGGCGCGTAGCACGAAGTTGCCCCCAAAGATCACGTATCCCAGCCGGATGAGCTCGTAGCTATCGAAGACCTGCCCACGCCCAGCGTCTGTGTTGGTAGCGCGGTTTTACGCTTTGCTTGAGATTGCTGATAGATGTGAAGCCTCGGGAGCGACGGTGTTGCGCTTGTGCCACCTGAGAGAGGAGTGGACGCTAGAAATCCCGCCGGTGTTGTCTTTGCTTAGCGCTAGAGCTCGTTCGAATCGACTTAATCTGTAGTCGTCACGCAGTCGTCGTGATTTCACAACCGACAGCGGTCTCGAGAACACGAGCGGAAACACGTTGATGGTCAGAATCGCCACCTTACCAATCACCAGCTCGTGCACTCGGCCATTCAGACGCACCGCAATGTCCGACCGGAAAAAATCAAGCAGCTGCATCTGCTCCACCTCGTCCGAGAACACCACGGTCGACACACG
>JAASGW010000811.1:0-11887 GCA_023334395.1 Phytopythium sindhum | reverse complement strand
GACCTTGCGGAACTTCTCGAGCTCCATGTCGTTGGCCCACGTCTTGTGCATGATGTCTCTTGCAGAAAGCCCAGAGAAGCGCTTGGTGAACATGAACTCCATGATACTGCTTTGCGTCACGCGCTGGACGACGTCCCATCCGAAGACCTGACGCGACGACACGCGCGAGTCGCCAACTCGCTGTGCTGACTCGAGCTGCGTCCGGACGTTGTGCATCTGGTGGCTGTTGTCTAGGATCAGTGCCGTCACGTCCGCTTCTGTAAGCGGCAGGAAGCCGAAGATGGAGCGTGCGGCGTCCGGGTCCATGATGTCGAGTGGCAGGTAACCCATACCCGCGGGTATGTTATGCGGTGTTCCGAGTGGTGAGTTGATGTGCATCCCACCCGACATGGCGTAGCTGGACATCGTCTCGAGTATTCGGTGCAGATGCAGTTTCAATGCCGACTTGTCTTGGATGGCGGTGCGCAGGAACAGGTTCTCGGCGCCGAGTTGTTTGGCCACTTCGACCGCCTTGGCGTACAGCATCTCCACCTGCTCTTGTGATTCCCGTCGTTGCGTCGAGATGGCGGATGATGGCGACGAAGGGGACGAAGGCACGGCCTTGACGGAGTCACCTCTCTCAGCGCGCAGACAGAGCTCCGCGTAATGCTTCTCGAGGCTCTCAACCGTCGCTTTCATGCGCTTGAGCTCGTCTCGCTGCCGCTGGCGCGCGCGTCGCATGCACTCACGGTTCTTCATGCGGCGGATCTCCATGGCCCCGGCGTTCGGCAGCTGCTTGGCGTCCACCTGCAGCAGCGACGGCATCGGGTTGGCCCACATCGGCGCACCGGGCGCCGCCTGAACCGGCAGCGGCGCTAGTACGGACGGTGATACGGTCGGCATGGCCGTCTGCACCGCGTCTTCTTGCACCCAGGGCGCCTTGAGGGCCGCCGCAAACCCGGGGTTGTACGGTGGAGCTGAGCCGACGCTAAAGTCCGTGAAGTGGCCGCCTAGGAGCTTCCCTGACGGGTCGAACGCCGGCGTGTGCTCGCTGTACGTGGCACTGGTGGGGTCGTTGAGCGCCCAGCGCGCCGCGTTGCCGCCGAAGTGCTGCACCTTGACGCCGAGTGGCGGCGAGAAGGCGGCCATGTCGGCGTCCAGCGCCTCGGCCTCGGCTGGTTGCCTCTGGCCCGCCGGGATGTCCACGGGCGCGGAGAAGGCGAGCAGGTCGGCCCACAGGTCCTCGTCGTCCCCGAGCAACACGTCCTCATGACTCCTCCTCCTCATGGCCGGCATGTCCATCGCAGACGAAGCGGAGCAGCGGGCGGTGTATGCAGTGAAGAGACTGGAGGAGGGGGACCTACAGGGAGCGCCGGGAAGCCGAAGGAGGCGCGTGAGACGAAAAACGAATGCAAATGGCGGCGCCAAGTGGGGAACGCACAATTGTATCGGATAGGCCGCGCCGTTTCTGCTTGGCGGGTGGACCGGCGCGATGTTGTCGGTCTCCGCTAATGTGTTTGAAGGGCGCAAAATAAAAACGGCCGCTAGTATAACATTTACAGTAGTTATAAATACTTGAACTAAGAAATGCAGTGGTGGTTTGGTGGTGTAGTAATGGGAATTTCGAAGTATTTAATTAAATTGCAGAGGTGTCACAATGCTAGGAAATGCTTACTGAAATACCATGCCTGAAGAAGTGCAACGCCAGCTGGTCGAAAGTTGGTGGGTTCGGGAGAGAGTGGGCGAGGACACAGGGCCAGGGGTTCACCAAGATTATTGGACTGGTGCAGCACAGGAACTGTCGAGTTCTACAAACTGAAAGTGATTATCTAAATTTAGGGCTGCCTTATAAGTTCTAACATTACAACAGTAAACATTACAACAGTACAGATCTACTGCAACTGCAAATCATTGGAAGTTTTCCTAACTACAATACTTTTAGAACGTGTAAGGTACAGTACCAGACCGAAAATACATAGCATCATTATGATACGTGTTTATTGGGAAGTACGTATTTTTCTATCTTACCGTATGTTTGATCACTTCTATCACTGTTCAATTTAGTATTACTGTATATTTTTCGATAAAGCAAATCTTCAATTGGATTAGCAAATATCAATTAAATTTAAACTGCCACAGTGGACGTGCTCTGTCTGATCCCAAGCGGTTGAAGTCGAACAGATATGTTCGGGCTTTATAATACCTGCAGTACATTCACATCATTGAACCAATTGCGTACAGTTGCACCATATTTGCTTCAGAACTACACCTCAGTAAACTTTTCATATTTTGTTAGTAGTTTGCACATTTAGCAAGTTTACAAGACCGTATTGGGTTTTCTATTCATTTTTAGTGAGATTGCATTGTTTTTTTTTTTTAATACGGCCCTGTATCTCTGTCGACAATGCCAGTATTCTGCAAGCCACAGCATTTCCGATCCAACCCGTTATGCAACACGCAAAGCACACACGTGATGTCCCCTGTCTACCCGCGAAGCCTTGACCGCTGACGCACCGCTGTCACTGCTACGCCTTTCAACCGCTGCTTCAGAAATCCGCCCGAAGCAGACCTTTTCGCACCCATATACACGTCTGATTCTGATATGATCAGGTACAGTATGCAACGCATTGTCTACAGTCCTACCCAAGCAGCATTGCCGCTTGATACCTTCGAGGTCGCATTGCATCATGTTGGTCGCTAAAGGCAGCGCTTGCGTAGATATCTCACAATTCTCAGTCTCTCCTCGCCTCACTCACGTCAGTAACTGGATCACCGGGCGGAAGAACAGCAACTCGGTGTGTAGACACACGCTGAGCATGTCGGGCACATTGCGCAGAGCCTCGGCGTGCGACTTGAAGTCGGTATGGCCCATCCACTGGGTCTGATGATACTTCTCACCCGTCGACGGGTCCTCGATCGTTACGAACTCGGTCAGGAGCGCCATGTCGGCCCACTCGAGCGCCTCGCCATCGTGCAGATCGGCTGGCCGCTCTCCCCCTTCGCCAGGGCGGTACGGCCGGAACTGCGGTGGTAGTGACGCGCTTGACCAGTCTCGGTTCACACTGCGCGATCTGATCACGAAGTCCTTCGCTCGCAACGGAGGCGACGAGCCGTTTGGGATCTCGCGGCTCACTTGTGTTCGAAATCGCATGAAGACCGAGCGAAAGACCGTGTTGCCGTCGAACGGCTTCACGTCCCGCCCGAGGATGTAGGCGTTGGGACTGACCCTCTGCAGTACTTCAATGCGCCGCAGTTCAGACAGCACGCGCCGGAATGTATCGGTCTGCATGTCGTTCATCCATATCTTCTGGCCCGCGTCGTCGACGTCCATCTCTCGGAACGTTTTCGTGTACATATATTCCATGTACGAGCTGCGCACGCGTTGGATCACATCCCAGCCAAGGACGAAGTGGCGCCTTGCGCTTGGGTTCTTGTCGTTCACGGCGGCCATCAGCGAGGCGCGAACCTCCTGCGTCTGGTGCGCGTTGTCCACCATTATTAGCGAGATCGCAGACTCGTCCAGTGGTGAGAACTTGAACACTTCGTCAGCCTCCTGCGCGTCCATCACGTTCATGAGAAGTATCATCGACAGCGAGAGTGACCCCAGCTTGGGTGGCGCACTCTTCGGCATCGACGGAGAAAACACCGACGAGGAAGCGGGAGGCAGCGGCTGGAAGGCGCGCATCACGTCGTTCAAATTGCTGTACAAGTCGACCGTCGAGTCCAGAATCCGGTGCAGGTGCAGTTTCCAGGTCGCGTGCTGCTGCAATCCGGCCTTGAGGTACATGTTCTCGGCCCTCATGCGCTTGGAGAGCGCCAGCGCCAGCAGATACTGTCGCTGTTGCTTCGCTTTCGTGTGTTCATCAGTTGTGTCCGAGGGGATCTCACCCAAAGCGACGACGTCTTCAAGTGCCAGCGCCTCGCGCATGCAGAGCTGCGCGTACTGCTCCTCTAGCTGGGTGACCGAGGCCTTGAGGCGGTTGTAGTCCTCAAACTGGCGCTAGCGCGCTTGCCGCATACCCTCGTAGTTCTTGAGACGCCGCACCTCCTTCCATCGTGCCGGCGTTCGGAAGCGGCTTGGCGGCCACTTGTAGCAACGAAGTCGACGGATCGATCCACGTAAGCGAGGCGGGTGGCGTTTGCTTACTCTCGGTTGCTGCCGCTGTCTTGGTCGTCGTTCGAACCGTGAGCTCCTGCTCCCACAGCGCTTCCAGCAGCGACTTGTGCCGCTTCGTGGGCATTGACCCGGCCACCGCAGTGCTGCTTCTCATGTTTGCGAGTTGGGAGCTGGCCGGTGTGTCGATCCTCATCTTCTCCTCGCCATCGACGTCGACGCTCTCGGTAGCTGAAAAGCGCTCCGACTCGTTAAAGGTGCTAGGGGCTGGCGAGAAGGCGCCCCTCTCCGTATCCAATGCATCCGAAGAGGACGAGGACAAAGACGACGGCGCGAGGCTGCGAGGGTTCTTGCCGCCGAGGGAGCCGTCGGTCGAAGTCGGGAATGCCAACAGGTCGATCCACAGGTCTTCATCGTCCCCGAAGAGCGCGCCGTCATGACTCGGAGTCTGCCACCATCGACCAGATTCTTCATCGCAGAATTGAGCAGGGACGACTTGAGTGTAGCGGGAGCGGGGGCGACGATTTGCGGCAAACTTGTACAGTCGAGACGTTGCCCTAATTGCTGCTAATTTGTTAATTTGTTGCTCAGTTTACTTCTGATCCGCAACTTTTATCTTTTTATATAATTTTCTGTAAATTAGGGCAAATTACAGGAAAAATAATGTAAGTTGGGTCCAGCTTTTCCTCGACGATTTGTGACACTGACATTTAATTTTTGCCGTAAAGTTTACTAATGCCGCCACCGCTTTTGCTGTTCCGGTGTTGACAAGCGTCGGAATGGATTCGCTCCCGCTTCAGAAGTGACGGCGATGCAGCACACGCTGCTCTCAATACGCCCTGGAACTCTGCCAACGACCGAAAGCACTCTACTCATCAAGGACTAGAATGTGCCGCTTGCGGCTGCGACGACTGGGACATCTGGCGCTAGGCGCTGCGGAGAAGGCGGATGGCTGGGCCGACCGTCAGCAGCTCCGTGCGCAGGCACACCGTGAGCGTGTCGGGTGCGTTGCGGAAGGCTTCATCGTGCGACTTGGGGTCTGTGCGGCCGAACCACTGGATCTGGTAGTACTTCTCACCCGTGGTCGGGTCCTCAATCGTCAGGAACTCTGTCACGAGCGCCATGTCCAGCCACTCGAGCGACTCATCTTCCTTCAGGCAGCTCGGCCGACTCCCTGCATCAGGATGATACGATGCGTGACGAGGCGAGGAGGACGCACAAGGCCAGTCGCGGTTCAGACTATGCGTGCCGATGACGAAGCCCGTGGCCTTGAGTGGCGGCAGCGATCCGTTCGGGATCTCGCGATTCACTTGTGTTCGGAACCGAATGAACAGCGAGCGGAAGATCGTGTCGCAGTCTGGATAGGTCACATCGCGGCCGAGGACGTAAGCGTTCGGACTGATCTGCTGCAGCACATCGAGTCGACGCAAGCTATACAGGATGATGCGGAACGTGTCCATCCGCATATCGTTCATCCACATTTTCTGGCCAGCCTCATCGACATTCAGGTCCTTGAACGTCTTCGTGAACATGTACTCCATGAAGGTACCGTTCACGCGCTGGATCACGTCCCAGCCCAGCACGTCATGACGTCTCACGCGCGGGTCCTTGGCTTGCACCGCAGCCAAGAGTGACGCCCGGACCTCCTGCGTCACGTGAGCATTGTCAATAATCGCACGGCCGACCGCCGACTCGTCAAGCGGTGAGAAGTCGAAGAGCGCCGCTGACTCTTGGGCATCCAGCTCTTCAAGCTTCTGCTCCATATCTAGCGAGCCTATATCTGGCTTTGCTGTTCTGCTTGCCCGTATTGATGGCGATGCAGAGCCTTGTGTTAAAGAGAATGCACCGCTTGGGTCGCTGGTATCACCAAAGGCGTCGACCGTCGAGTCCAAAACGCGATGCAGCTGCTGCTTCCAAGCCGCGTGCTGCTGCAGATCCGCCTTAAGGTGCAGGTTCTCCGCTCCAAGTTGTTTGCACAGCGCTACCGCCGCCGCATATCGCTGTTCCTCTCTCTTAGTGTCGTCTGCTTCAGTCTTAACGTCGGGTGATGGGACGGATGCGTCGTCGACTAAGGAGGGCGCCGCACGGACGCACAGCTCCGCGTACTGCTTCTCCAGCCGCGCGACCGTCGCCTTCATGTGCATGTAGTCCTCGCGCCGGCGCTACCTCGCGCGCCGCATGCACTCGCGGTTCTTCATGCGCCTGATCTCCATCGCGTCGGCGTTCGGTAACTGCTTCGCGTCCACCTTCATCAACGCCGGCGTCGGGTTCGCCCACATGAGCGGGCTGAGCGGCGCGTCCTCCGCCTCTGATGAGGCATTGGCCTTATTCTCTGCGTTCGTCTGCTCCCATAGCGTCGACAGCAGCGACTGAACGGGACCGGACGCAGACGAAGCACTGGCGCCGTGAGTCGGCGCCAATCGGCCGTGAGTTGCACCTGCGGCGCTCATGAGACTGCCACAGTCGTCGCTCGTCGCGTCACCGACGAAGTACTGGGCGAAGACGTCGCCTTCAGGCGAGGCGGCGGCCGTGTCGATGTCACCCATCAGCGAGTCCTCCTCCACAGGCGAGGACGACGAGGACGCAGACGACAGCGACGGCGAGAGCGTCGCGTCGGACGACGCCTTGGAGCCCAGAGAGGCGTCCAGGGGTGCCGGGAACGTGATCAGGTCCGTTCACAGGTCGCCGTCGGCGCTTAGGAGCGCGGAATCGAACGCGGAAGAAGCTCCCGCGGCGGCAATCGTTTTGGCAACCGCTCGGGTGATCGATCGTCGCGGCAAAAGGCGAAGTGATGGGACCAGAACAGCGAGAGAGGGTGCGAGTTACACTTCACAACAGGTGGTGTACACAGTGTACCACTGGTACATGTCGAATTATTTTTGCTTTTACATGTAAAAAGGACGTTATTAACGTTATT
Source organism: Phytopythium sindhum (assembly GCA_023334395.1). Lineage (NCBI taxonomy): Eukaryota > Oomycota > Peronosporomycetes > Pythiales > Pythiaceae > Phytopythium > Phytopythium sindhum. The sequence goes on along the minus strand of JAASGW010000811.1, from coordinate 4,877 downwards.
TTATCATGCAAAATTAAACTGCCTTGCTCATTCTCATTTGATTATGCTTTGTCAAATATGCTTGCGAATTGACACGATCAATCTCATCTTCTTTACCGATACATTTTTATACGAGCTAGTTTGGATATACTCCGCATAACATGAATTTAACAACATAATAATGCAAAGGATGATGACTTGAATTCATTATGTCACAAATAAATATCACACAATTTGAGGTATGTACATACGCTACAGTAATTTTACTCTCTACAAACCGGTCAACAGAAATGCACAGAACCGAGCCAGTCTCGTATAATACAGTGCGCGCCAAAACTAGACGCACCAAGGATGTTGAATTTTCAAATTGAAATTCAAGAGTAGAGGGCCAATGAGGGATGGGAAGAGACTAAATGGACCATAGAAAGCGATAGCAACAAGGCGCGTTCGAGTTGACCCATTTCTTTTTGCACTTGCCTTCCGATATGCGCAATGGCGTAGTTTCATCGAGCGTGTTCATTTATGTTATATATTACCAAAGAAAGCGTTTCTGTTGCTTTTATTATCTTTATGTCCATATTGCGTCTATAGTTTTGACCCTACTCAGAGTTTTTCTTTTTTTGTCATTGCGTAAAAACAATTTTGTATTCTGCAATTCTACTTGTTTAGATCGCTTTCTATTTTGTTTGCACGGTTCCGAATCGCTATTTATCGCCTAAAACGCAAACAAATCGAGTGCGTCTATAGTTTCGGCGCGTAATATATCAAATCCCACTGTAAATTTTCCAGGCAGCCCACTCTATCGTACTTGCGATTCCCCACCGCTCCATCACTTCGCGTTTTTGTCCGCACCCCATCGACCAACAAGCGGCCGCATGATCCACGCTGACGCGCTCGCCTGCGCGCTCCTGGGCGACGAGCTGGGCGACGGAGGGGACATGTGGGCGGGTCTGGCAGCGTTCCCCGCGGCGCTGGACGCTTCGCTGGTCCCGCAGTCCTCCGAGACGGCCTTCTCTCCGTCGCTGTCGTCCATGTCCTCGCCAGTGGATGATGCTCTGATGCTAGACCACGTTAACATGGACGTCTCCTCGCCGGGGCCCGACGTTCGCAGTCAGCTCTTTGACCAGAGCGCCACAAGTGACAGTGCCGACAGCAATGCGAGGTATGTTGATGTCGGGCAGGTGACACTGCAAGACGTCGGCGGCTTGAGCTCCGGTGTAGCTCCGGTCGAGAACAAGTTGCCGTTGGCGTCGCTGTGGGAGCAGGAAGACGCGATCAGGCGGTCGAAGGTGGCGTCCGCGAAGGAGGAGGCGCCGGCCAGCCCGCTCATGTGGGCTAACCCGGTGGACGCGCTGATGAAGGTGGACGCGCCGAACGCGAACACGATGGAGATGCGGCGCCTCAAGAATCGCGAGGGCATGCGGCGCGCGCGCCAGCGCCAGCGCGAGGACTACAACCGCCTCAAGGCCTCGGTCACCCAGCTAGAGGAGCAGTACGCACAGCTCTGCATGCGCGAGGCGCCGGCACTTGAGGACGTCATTTCAATGACTGATAGTTCCTCGGAGACGACCGGTGGCACCATGAAGGACAAGCAACAGCGGCGGTACCTGCTGGCCCTAGCGCTCACCAAGCGCCTGAGAGCTGAGAACATGTACCTCAAGGCCGGGCTGCAGCAGCACGCGACCTGGAAACAGCACCTGCACCGGATTCTGGACTCGACGGCAGAACCTTCAAGCGACCTCCACGGCATTTTCCAGCCATCAGTGGGCTCATCACGTTCTTCCCCGGCTGCTTCTCCGCGAGTACACACGGCTGGAACGTCGCTGTCGCGGCCGATAGCGCTAAACTTTGACGTGATGGACGCTCACGAGGCCGAAACTCTGTTCAACTTCTCCCCGTTGGACGCGGCAGCCGTCTCCCGCGTCGTCGTCGACAACGCGTACCAAGCTCAGCAGATCCGGTCGTCGCTGATGGCGGCGGTTGACGCGAAGGATCCTAGAGTCAGACTTTGTGATATGCTGGGTTGGAGTGTGATCCAGCGCGTGCGCGGCAAGTACTTCGAGAACGTCTTCACGAAGACGTTTACGGATCTGGATATCGGCCAAGCAGGGCAGAACATGTGGATGAACGACATGCAGATGGACACGTTCCGGGTCATCCTGTACAACCTTCACCGTCTCGATGTGCTGCAGCGAGTAGACACCAACGCTTACATCCTTGGCCGCGACGTGAAGGCGCCCGACGGCAACACCGTGTTCCGCTCGGTCTTCATACGGTTCCGGACGCAAGTGACTCGTGAGATCCCGAACGGTTCATCGCCTCCACTGCAAGCTACGGGCTTCGTCATCGGGTCTCACAGCACAACCCGAGATTGGTCTAGCTCCACGTCTTTGCCTGAGTATCAGTCATACTATCCAGGCGACGGGGGCAATCGGCCAGCAGGCCTTCGCGATGGAGAGGCACTCGAGTGGGCGGACTTCGTGTACACGACCGAGTTTTTGACGATCAAGGATCCATCGACTGGCGAGACGCACCACCAGATTCAGTGGACTGGCCGCTCCGACTTCAAGTCGCAGGCAGAGGCCCTGCGCAGTGCGCCTGACGCGCTCACCGTGTGTCTGCGCACCGAGATGCTCATGTTCCGCCCGGCGTTCCAACTGCGCGCCATCAGCGGCGGCAAGGCTTGATGGGTCTCGCGATAGAGAGAGCATTATGAAGTGGCAGCGACTGGACATGGCACGTGAATGGGTGTGATCGGAGGTGCGGACGCAGCCACAAGAAAATGCATGAGCACAGCATGCGAGCGTCATTATTTTATAATAGTATTTGTCTGGCAATCGATCACATACATTTCGGACCGCCGCTTTCAAAGCAAAACGTCTGATCCTTCTCTGCTCCGTCCTGTTCGTCGAGGGAGAATTATCTGCATGCCTTCACAGGACAGCTCTGACATACAAGCACACCCGCCACCTCCACATCCATGCCCTCGACTGGGCAATCCAATAATTACGTGCCCTTCAAGCACAAAAAGCACTCAATATGTTGTCTGGCTTCTCGAATGTTTCATCGGGCATCACCGTCGCTGATGGCGCGCAGTTGGAGAGCCGGTCGAAACAGGAGCATCTCAGTGCGCAGACACACGGTGAGCGCGTCGGGTGCGTTGCGCAGAGCCTCCGCTTGAGACTTGAAGTCGGAGCGGCCGATCCACTGGATCTGGTTGTATGTTTCGCCAGTCGATGGGTCCTCGATCGTCAGGAACTCGGTCGAGTACACGAAGTCCGCCCACTCGAGCGGCTCTCCGTCATGAAGACCTGCTGGCCGATCGCTCCCGTCGCCTGGGTAGTAGGACCGGTAGGGCGGCAAGGACCGGGGACTCGACCAGTCTCGGTTCAAGCTGTGGGACCCAATTGCGAAGCCCGTGGCCTTCAACGGAGGTAACGAGCCGTTCGGGATCTCGCGACCCACATGTGTTCGGAACCGCATGAACACCGAGCGGAAGACGGTGTTGCCATCGAACGGCTTGATGTCCCGCCCCAGGATGTAGACGTTGGAGCTGACTCTCTGCAGCACTTCGATGCGCCGCAGCTCGGACAGCACGCGTCGAAAGGTGTCCGTCTGCATGTCATTCACCCACATCTGCTGCCCTGCCTCCCCAACGTCCAGATCCCTGAACGTCTTCGTCTGGATGTACTCCATGTAGGTGCCACGCACGCGCTGGATCACGTCCCAGCCCAGCACGTCATGGTGCCGCACGCGCGGGTCTTTCGCTTGTGCGGCGGCCATCAGCGACGACCGGATGCTCTGCGTCTCGTGCGCATTGTCCACAATGACGCGCGCGACGGCCGCCTCGTCCAGTGGGGAGAAATGGAACAGCGCCTTGGCCTCGTGAACGTCCATCACGTCGAAGTTGACCGCCATCGGCCTCGTTAGTGCTGTCAGCGTTCTCTTCGCCGACGGAGAAGAGACTGGGGATGAAGCCGGAGAAGCATTTGGTGGCTGCAACACGTCGCGGAAGTCGCTCGATGGATCGATCATCGAGTCCAGGATGCGGTGCAGGTCCTGCTTCCAGTTCGCGTGCTCCTGCAGCCCGGCCTTCAGGTACAGGTTCTCGGCCCTTAGGCGCTTGACGAGCGAAAGGATTGCTGCGTACCGCTGCTGCAGCTGCCCCTTGTGTCTGTCAAACAAGCCACTGCCGGAGGAGGGCGACAACGCCACCAACGCGTCCTCCAACCCGGGCGCTGCGCGAGCGCACAGCTTGGCGTACTGCTTCTCCAGCCGCGCGACCGTCACCTTCATGCGCTTGTAGTCCTCCCGCTGGCGCTCCCGCGCGCGTCGCATGAACTCGCGATTCTTCATGCGCCGCATGTCCATCGTGTCGGCGTTGGGCGCGTCCACCTGCTGCAGCGCTGACGCCGGGTCCGTCCACGTGAGCAGGCTGGGCGGCGCGTCCCTCGTCACCGGCGTGGTGGTCTTCACCTTCCTCGTATCCGCGACGTCGCCCTGCTCCCACAGCGTCCTGAGCACCGACGGGTACCCGTCCGTCGACCAGGAGGAGGTCCCTTTGGCGCTAGGGGGTTTCCCGTCGGGCTCTCCATCGGCGCTGACACTCGTGATGCTCTCCAGCTCCACGTCGTCCGTGCCGGCGTCAAGTTGCGGCATCCAGGCGGCCAAGTCGACGTCCATGGACACCGAACCAGTCGAAGACGGCTTGCGGCTGGCCGACGAACCGTCTAGCGGCGACAGCAAGTCGGCCCACAGCTCCTCATCGTCTCCGATCCACTGCGCGCCGTCGTCGAGAGACTGCGAGTTGATCATTCGTCTGTTACGGGGCTCCTAGAGGAAGAAAAGCCGCGAGTGGGGACGGGAGACTGACCGACGGGGGGGGGGGGGGGGGGGGG
>JAASGW010000810.1:0-11889 GCA_023334395.1 Phytopythium sindhum | reverse complement strand
TGGTGGAAGAGTCAGAGGTTGTGGCCATGGTGAAAATTGTCGAGTGGTCTTGCTTTTGGCAATCGGAGCGGTTGAAGTCGTATTCCCGCCATAATTTATCTTGCTTGGTGGCCTCTCGTTTTGTACTGAAATGTGCAAGTGTTACATTCACAGCGTGTTTTCTTGTGATTGGCTAACTTAGGTCAGTACCAATCCATTTCACTTTTGAAATAAGAGATTTCAGGTCATCGGCCCACGTGGGTGTGCAAATGGGGAGGATTGTCTGTATGTATGAAATCCGCTTGACGACCGAGATCTCAGCATATTCCCCACTCTATCATTCTCCCTCCAACTAGCAAACCTCTCCACCCATGTACTTCAGCCAGGACCGAGGCGCTCAACGCGCGGCGCCGAGCACCATGGACGACCTGCCGTTCAACGTGCCGATCCTGCTGCGCTCGTATCACAACTCTGACCTCTACAACATCCACGGCATGGACCTCGCGCGGTGCACCACGGACACGAGCGGCGCTGCCGGAGCGGCCTCGAACGCCTTGTTCGCGAGCGTCGAGCTCCACCGCCTCGACAACCGGTGCGTGGCCATCCAGTCGCACCGCAATAAGCGCTTCCTCGCAGTCGACGACTCGGGCGACTGCCGGTTTACCGACACGCCGCTGTCGGCGCTCGCGGACAAGCACAAGTTCTTCGTGGAGACGATCGCAGTGACCAACGTTCCGAACCACATCTTCTTCGTCTCGGCCACGACGTCCAAGGTGCTCCAGTGCGCGTCCAACCATACGGTGAGGTGCAGCAACGCGAACCGCCAGGCGTGGGAGTCGTGGCGGATCATCGAGCTGAGCAACACCCAGGTCGGATCGAGCATTGGTGGTGCGCATAAGGATGAAGAGAGCGAGCGCCGTGCGTGGATCCTTGACCAAATCAAGCAGGGGAAGTCGGCACAGGAGATTCGCGAGTTCGTCGACCTCCTCTACCCCCTGGCCGGCATGCCAATGGCGACTGCTGCACCTAACGCAGCGTAAGAAGATGGCAGTGATATGAGGTTACCATACTGCGATCAAGGTTCACGGTCATCAGTATCGCTGTCAATGGCGATGAGTTCGACAGCTACATCACGTTGCACGGTTTAACTGATCGATTCTATGATTGGCATGATCCGTGCAAATATGTCAGCGTCTTGGGACTCTGAGAATCCGTCTTTGTGGCCCGGCTCAATTTGGTCCAAGGACTGGACGTCGAGCACAAAAAAGCAGACATGCTGGATGGAAGTGTCGCGATGTGTTACCGCTGGAACGGCAGCCGACCGAGCGGTGCAAGCAGGCAATTGCATGAAAACTCGCTTATCCGACTTCTTGCATACCGACTTTGCTCATGCTTCTCGAGCCGGAACGAGTAGCTGACCGTTTAGTGCATCGCGGATGCCCTCGCAGCAAGTACCTGCTTGAGTGAGCGCTTGTCGGACTTCAAGCAACATCAGACGCCCTTAAGCACGTCAACGAGAGCCATGCGCACATTGACTATCGTGGATAGTGTACGCCACAAAACCAATCAGCATGAGTCGTTCGGCACCACGGCGCGGGGCTGTGCTCGAGTGCATCGCTTGGATCTGGCGGAGAGGAATTGCCTCGAGCAACAGCTTCATCTATTCCGCTGTCGACTGGTGTTTCAGCCACTCGAATCGGAGCGAGTAGTCGATCCCGAAGTGCTCTAAGGGTGTCTACACCGTGTAGATGACCTAGAGCAACAGGAAGACCTGGATGAGTTGCCAGTGCGACTCGACTGCAAACGTGAGCTGCCCCAGAGCTGACATGCACGTCTGCCGCTGGAGAATGAACCCGAACACCAAGAGCGACGCCACCTTGAGCAGAGAGTAGCTGAGCAGCGCCAAGACGTTGCGAGATAGGCCATCGAGGGACAGGTCTCGCAAGTTGGTGAGGAACGCGCGGTTGGGCAGGTGATACGCTCCGAGCAAGTAGATGCCTGCGTGTAAGAGATGGAAGACAGAGACCCAGTCAAATATATAATGGCACAGCAAAGCTGTCGGCCAAGATGGCGCACCACTCACTGTAAATGCACGGGATCACGACCTCGACGAACTTGATGAGCAGTACGAACTCCGTGAAGAAGAGCAGGCGGAGCGAGTACTGCAGGAACCAGCGGTCACATGTGTTGTCACGACTCACATCGTTTGAGCTCGAAACTTGCCGAGCTGTCGGCGTTATAGAGGTAGTGGGCAGTCCAGCGCGGAAGTGGACGACGTCCACTACTCGAGGTGTTGATAGCTTTTTCGTAGGTTTGTCTGATCGACTGGCTGTACGAGGTGTTTTCTCGATCGGATGACCGGCTCCTGGATGCACGCGTCGCCAGTTCCATCATTGAAGACTCAAAGTTGTTTTTAGTCGTAGTGGCAAACCACTAGAGGCGCACTCCGACTAACAAGGGCCAACCTGCACTCCTGCAACAGCCACGACGTCTGCTGCTGCTTCAAGCAGTGTAAGGGGAGCGTCGCGGATTTCCTTCGCTGCGTGATCTGGGCGAGGATCTGCCTCACGTCGTGTAGCGCTAGCACCTCCTCGAGCACGTCAATCAGCACCATCGACGCTACGGCCACCTTAGATGTCGTGCCATTCATGCACCATGAGGTGAACAGGGCGTGGTACAAGTCGGCGTTGAACACGACAACACAGGACTTAAGGTCGCTGTTGTCACCAACGAGACGCGCGAAGATGTTCTTGATCGCCAATTTTATCACCGGTAGCAGGGCCATGGCGGCAATTTGCTGACCTGCTGAGAGCGCGTACGCGTAGGCTGGGTAGACCCAAATGGTCCTTAATTGCATGCCCGTGATGTTGAAGTAGTTGAGGAAGGCCAGCCGCGCGTTTCGATCTCGAGCGAGGAAGCGGCCCCACATGACCAGCATGCACACGCACTGCAGACTCATAACAACGGGCGACCCGGTGACGTACATGAACGGGACTGGAAAGCTGACGGCAAGTGCCATTCCATAGGCAGCTGAATCGGCATCAACTGCAATCACAGCTGTCGCCACCAAGATGGACAGGTTGGAGAAGGGGATCCCAAGAACCAAGTAGCAGCACTGTTTCAACATGCAGAAGATTACCACACACGCGACGCCATACGAGCGCACCCAAAACAATCCACTTTCGTCGAGTCAGTCACTTGCTGGGCGTGGCGGGATGACTTCAAATAGCAACGCGATCGCCAGGTACGGCACCGGCGTCAAGATCAACAGGAGCAGGCAGCGCGCAGTGCTCGTACGCTTGGTGTGGTCGTGGAGGCGAAGCAGACGCCCAATCGTGTACTCGTTCGCCAGCTCCACTTGTGCACCATGCCAGGCACACGCAGTAGCCTCCCAACAGCCTCGCATTTTCGTGTTCATGGTGGCAAAGAAGATAAGATGTGGCTAACCAGAGTGAGCGAAGGCCTTCAGTCCTTGACTCGTCATGGATAAACGTCGGTTCAAAAATAGCCGCCACGATCTGTGAGGTGGCACACCCGTTTTCCTCCCGAACGGTGGCTATTCCAACAGCAGCATAAGACGTCACATTCAATTTAGTACTGCACTGGAGGAAACGTCGGACCACCGGTAACCAAGCAATGTGTACGACCATGCTTGGGTCTCTAGACCAAAACTGGCCGCTACGAGCAATCGTGGTTGTGATTCTCGCTTTCATTTCCTCAGGGTCGTCAGCAGCGGCATCTACGGACTCCGACGCGCCGCCATGGTGACTTGGCATTCAATGATCCCCTCTTGTTATTTCGTCCCTGACCATGTTACACAGTGTGACGCCATCGATGTGGTGGACGGCTTGTATTTCTGTCGAGGAGGTATATTACTGTACGATAGTACAGTGGTTGATCATCGAACCGGGCAGCATTAAAGCTGTCATTAGCCGAAAGCCACCCATGCCAACCTTAGATGGGGCGAGAAATCGCAATGAAGAATCGATGGATGCTTGCCATCGAGGACCGAGACCAGACCGTTGGTGTTTCAAACTGTGGAGGTGCAAGTGCTCAATCGCAATGCAACCTACAACAAGGTGGCTTTTGATCGGCCCGTTGATATCCTTGCCTGCCATTCTTCGCCTTGTCTCGGCTGTGCCCTTTCTACTCCACTGCCGTTGCCACAGAGAACTCTCACTTTGGTTTCTTCGACCTGCTGGAAACAACGCTACTCTGACTGCTACTGCCATGGACGACTTGCCCTACGACGTCCCCATCCTGCTGCGCTCGCACCACGGCACCGACCTTCACGGGCTCCACGGCTTGAACGTGGTCAAGAGTACCAAGCTCGGTCAAGGCGGTGAATCGGCAAATAGCGCTCTGTTCGCCAGCGTGGTGCTGCATCGTCTGGACAAGGACAATATCGCGATCTAATTAAGCGATTCCTGGCGGTGGACGACTCGGGAGACTGCCGCTTTGAGCAGGTGGCTCGCTCGAACTTCGCGGACAAGCACACGTTCCGTGTCGAAATCCAGGTGATCCTCAAGACGCTGAATTACTTGCTCTTCGTCTCACGTACGACGGGCAAAGTGCTGCAGAGCCATAGTAATGGCAACGTTCGCTGCGAAAATTTTAATCGCCTGGAATGGGAGGCCTGGACAGTCATTGAGTTGTGCAATGAAGGAAGCGCGGCTGGTGCGAGCGCTGGTACGACCACGAGCGATCATTGCCAGGACAGCGAGCGTCGCTCATATCGCCTCAAGCTGGTCAGGCTCAGGATAAATCTCCACGACATTCGCGAACTCGTGAATTTCATGTTTTCGCCGACGCCGACACCACTGGCGATTGCTATGGGAAGCTCGAGTGACGAGTGCGCTCTGACGCGCAGTTAATGCAGGCACTCGCTGTTCAAAGGCGTACTGTTTGAATGAAGAGCTTGAGCGAGTTGAAAATGAATTGCCGCTACTTTGACTGTGTGTCTTCGCCACGTACTCGATGCCGAAGTCATCTCTCTCCGCGCTAGTGCTTGATAGACCTCTCGGCGCCTACAACCTTGGCCTCCCACCTCAGCGCGAGCAGCAGCACTTCCAGCAGCCACTCCTGTGCGCTCGTAGTCGCCGTTCCCGGTACGATACCACCACATGCGAACTTGCAGTCCTCCCCGTTAGCTCCACGCGCCTTGAACACATTCCTATCAGCATAAGAACAACTTGACTAGTGAGACCAACCGACTGCCATCGTATCATGCCCACTAGTGTGAAGACACAACGTACCATGAGAAGATGTTCATCCACGACTCGATGGGAGCAACACCACCGCTCGTGCTTGCGGCTTCAGCTTTGCTCTGCCCCCCAACCTGCAGAAGTCGCTGTGGATCCACCGACCGATACATGAGCACGCGCTTGTCGCCGACGGTGAAGCGCGAGGCGAGGAATAGCGACTTGGCATGAGCGCGGCCGTCGGGGCTCGATATTACGCGGTAGATGAGCACATTGTCGTCATCGACGATCTGAACGCGCTTGAGCAGCATGCGCATCGACTTGGAGTACATGCTACGCATGCCTCTGGGCGACGTCATGACGCGCCACGCGCGGTCAAGTATCTCGTCGGGCGTCAGGCCGCGGAACGTCTTGATCAGCATGAACTTGACGTCGTTGCCTTCCACTTGTCGCCGGTCTGTCCACCCGAGCACCTCCATGCCCGTCGTCTCGAACGAGTGGCTGTGCATGAACGACCCGATCGCGTCGTACGCAGTGGTCGCCACCTGCTTGCACTCGTCCGCAGTCATGGGCACGACGGCCACCTGCACCAGCGCCTGGTCTTGCTCTTGGTCCTGCACTTCTGCATCAAGCGCAGCCGAGTGCTCGTGCTGGTTGGCTGACTCGTCGATCGCTGGCGAGATGGCGTGGTCCCGCACGAGCTCCTCGAGCTGCGCCGTCTCACGCTGGAGCTCGTCCTGCATCGCCTTCACGTCATCGTCGTTGCTGTTGTTGCTGCTGTCGGCGCTAGAAGGCTTCTGGTTCAGCTGAGAGCAGCGCTCTTCCAGCTCGCGCACGCGCTCCCACAACTCGTGAATGTGCACCTACACACACACAAACACACACACACACACACACAACCACATCAGTAAATGACCCAAGGTGACTAACATAGATGTAGAGGCCTGCGTACCAAGTTGCGGTCGTGGATGCGCTGCAACATCTGCTTGTCGCTGCCGCCCGTGCGCGACGGGAACACAACAGCGACCGCTTCTTGCTGGTTCTCCATCCCAGTCCGCTTGATCTTGCTTCTTCTCAGTGGTGTCCACGCCGATGCCAATTCGGAAATGACCTCCAGTCCTTCGCTGGCGAACACCGCCTTCCTCATGTAGCAGCCAGGCGAGTCCCTTGATTATTTTCCTGCACGTCGATGGCTCCACTAAGTAATCCGTCAATGATGCAGCATGTTTCTACAGGAGCAAAGAGATTGTGAGACCGCGTGTGTGTGCAGCCACGCGTTCGGCCCGTTCAACACATCAGATGAGCACGTCCCACTGTGCCTTAGCGCGCACACGTCGCGCGTGATGGTGACGGTCAAACGCGCGAGGTCAAGCTCTTCGACGGACCAACAGCAAGTCAAACGGGTCAGTTGTACCAGGAAACAAGCCTTTAGATGCGGCACCTGCCTGAGGTCGACGCAGGGTGCTGCAAACTGCTGTCGATACTGAGCAAAGCGTTTCAGAGCCAAGGTCTGGTACAGTTAGCAACAGTACGAAGAGACAATCAAGCAGCCGAGAAACCAAGCAAATACGTATTGGGGACAACTCGACAGGAAGGGTATCAATCGGCGGCCTGCGTCGGTGCTATGATGCCGAGCTTCTTGAGCAGTGCCGCCGTCGCGGGAGTGGCTGGTGGTTGCCATAACGTAGACAAGGGAGCGATCACTTAGCACCAAGCACAACGCATAAACAACCGAGACAACATCGCTCATACCGGCAACAGGGAGACGCAGCGGCGAGTTCTGGCTCGACCCTCCTTTCCTGCCTCTCGAGGGCCGCGGGGGCGTCGAGCACAGCTCGATCTCTCGGTTTGTCAGCGACGTGTACGTAGGACTCTCTGATGGCTCTCTCGACGCTTCTTTCATCTGATCATGCTTCTGAACCTGCTCAAAATGCATTCATATTATAGAAACGAAGGCGATTAGTCCTGATGCAACTCATTTCGATTCACTGATAGCGAACGATCGCACCTCAAACTCCAGGCGGTCCTGGTCAAGCTTCATGGCCTGCTCTTGCAGTAGCTGGCGCTCGCGCTCCAAGTTTCTCCGCTGGACAGCCAGCGTACGCCGCTCGCTCTCCAAGTCTTCTGTCGATTCCGCCGCAACATCAGGGGCGACCGTACTAGACCGTGTGCTGGAAACCTTTGACTTGGTCGTCGCGCGCTTGCCTGTGCTTAATCCGTGCGAGATCGAGGGTGGGCCGAGCAGCGACGCCTGTAGCAACTGGTCTTGCTCTCGGATGATAGCGTGGGCATCGTCCAGCTTCTTCTGCAGGATAGCCACCACCTTGTCCAGGTTGGCCTTCGGTTTGGCCGGCTGTATGCCACGTACCGCGCCCTCGAACTCCTCCAGCTTCCCGTTCAACCGTTGCATCGATTGGGAAATGAACTCCGGCACGCTCTGTTTCGTCGCCATGTTGAACGGTGTCGGCGTGAAATCGTCAATCGGAGCTTTCGCGAGCTTCTCGAGCTCTGTCGACCCCCCAGTCTTGCTTTTCCTGTCATGCCAATACGAAGGATTGGTCAGACAATCACTTGCACGCTTTGCTCAGTGGCAATGACAGTAACTCACTGGGCAAGAAAGAGCTGGACAGCCTTCTTGTACTGCCCTGTCAGCGACTCGAGCTGTCGCTGGAGTGTATCGTAGCTCGTGGAAAGCGCGTCGTTCTCAAACAGTAGCTCCGCGTTCTTCTTTTCGAGATTGGCGACAATCTGCTTGGTCAGCTTGGACTCATTGGACTGTGTCGTCGTCGTCAGCTTCTGGCGATCGCCAACGCCGTTCAGTGGCTTCGACGTCGAGATCCCCTACAAATACGAAGGCACTCATCAGACAACCGAGACATGACAAGTCGCACCGAGTGAAGATATGAGGCTACGCACCCGCTTCTCCTTCGTGGCACGCGCAACCAAGTCCTGCAGGTTCTTCCGCAGGCGCTCGTACTCGGCGTCCTTGCGCCGCAGCTGCGCCTTGTACGCCGTCTCCACACCCTGCAACCTGTGGTCGCATCAATGGAAGCCCTCGTGTTAGTTACTTCTGCGAGCAAAGACCCTCAACCCACACAGAAAAGGCTTACCTGGCGCACTGCACCTCCAGCGCCTTCTTCTCCGTCTGCAGCATCTTGCGCTCCGATAACAGCGCTTGCTCCTTGGCCTTGAAGATGTTCTGCTGCTGCGCGGCCACCTGCTTCTGCGCCTCCAGCTCTCCACGCAACACCTCCACCACGCGCTGTTTGCGCGCGATCTCCTTCTCCGCAACGCGGAGGCTCTCACTTAGGCCGTTCTGATGGTCCACCTCCTGATTCCGCACGTGCAGCAGGTAGCTGACGACGTCCATGACGTCGCGCACGTGCTTCTCCGCGGCAATCACACTGTCTCCAGGAAGCTTCGCGCTCTGGATCAGCTTCCACAGCGCCGCAACGTCCAACTGTTGCACTGCATCACGCTCGTTCCGCTGGTTTCCGGCCTGGTTGCTTTCCATGATGGACGAGAGCGCGACCGCGTGCTCGAGCTGGTCGTTCAGGTACGTCTGGTTGTCCTCGATCGAGTGCGCGCGAGAGAGCTTCCAGGACGACCCACCGGTCCCCACAGCCGCTGTGAACCGCGCGAGCCGACTGATGACGTCGCCCTCATTGTTGTTCTCTGCATCGCGATCCTCGTCGTCCGCGAACGTCAGCCGCTTGCGTCTTTCAGGCGACTCCAGCGCGTCCGAGAGCTCGGCGCGCGAGCGCTTCGTCGGCAGGAACGCGCCGCTGAAGTCCAAGATGGCCGCACGGCTCCGTGTGCCGTCCATGGTCGTCGTCTGCTTCGCTGGAGGCGGCGGAGGCGGCGGAGGCGGCGTCGCCTTGGGCTTCTTCTCACGCTTCCACTGCCTGTCCGTGGCGCTTTTTCCCGCACTTTTTGAACGGCAGCGCATCGACAATCACTCTGGTCTCAGTTGAATTAGTATGCCTCAAATATATTCGCTTTCAATAGTGAGGATGAAGTCATATTTGTATTGTTGTGGGATACAGTAAGTCATCTCAAAAATCAGATTCAGATGTTCTGATGCGATGGTAGACTCAGGCGGCAGGCAACCTTGGTGCAGCCGCACAACACTTGTACATACTGCGCAGCGTGACGCTAATCGCCAGTGGACACAGTCATCTGCGAGTCAGCTCGCTGGGTCATGCTGCTCAACGAGTCGGAGTACAGTCGACAGACTCCATGGCCGTCTCCACGCAAACGATCTTCTCTTCGCCATGGAGCCGCAGGTTGCGACGATCACCACCCCGCAGCAACGTTTCGACGCTGCAATCAACGCGAATGCCATGGCCATGTTCATCCCAATCAAAGATCGGCAGTCGCTTCAACGCACTCCTACAGGGCGGCGCTCTAATGAAATTCGAAACAGTGCTCGCGATGTCGACCACCCCACTCAAATTTCACAAAACAAGTCGCGTTTCCACCTCCAACCACTTCTTCACTGAACCCTCTTTTCGCTATTATTTTATATATATTACCTCTTTTTGATACCCTTGACACGGTCTCAGCTACACCACGTTACAGTGGGACGACCACTTTGGCGCTGTTAGGGTGACAGCCACGCACGAGAGACGCGCCGCCCGCGCTCGAAAATGCTCCGCCTTCCTGCCCACGCTCCTCCCGTCGGTCGTCCTCTTTCCCTCCTCCCTGTTGAGGAGCAGCAGCATCTCCTCTCGTGCCCTCTCTGTTCTCTCCTCGGCGTCCCGTTGGTCCCGTTGGTCTCCACAGATGTGCACACACTCACTCGATAACTCGCTGGCCGTCTGGAGCCCACCCCACCAGGATGAAGGTGCTCTCGTCGCTGTTGCTGCCTGAGTCGCTCGCCACCCGCCAGCTCGCGGTCTCGTACGGCGCGGTCGTGCTGTCTCTGATGCTGCTGCGGACGCTCGCGGGCGGCAAGAAGCCCAAGAAGCCGCTCGACGAGAACGGCCAGCCGCTGTTCGAGCCGCCCCAGGCCGGCGCGTGGCTCGGTAGCATGCTCGAGATCGCTCGCAACGCCGGCCGCTTCCACGACTGGATCGCGGACATGACCAAGCTCGCGGGAGGCAAGCCGTGGCTGCTGCGCGCGCTTGGACGCCCGGACATCGTGGTTGTGAGCACGCCGCAGCTGTTCGAGGACGTGCAGAAGACGCTGTTCGAGTCCTTCGGCAAGGGTCCGTACGTACACGAGCTCACGCGCGACCTCGCGGGCAACGCCATCGTGCTAGTCGACGGTCCGTTGTGGGCCTTCCAGCGCAAGGTGTCGGTCAACCTCTTCAGTGCGCGGCTGCTGCGCGAGTCCATGACCAAGATCATCCACAAGAACACGCTCACGCTCGACCGCATCCTGGAAGAGCGCGCTGCTGGCGGCGAAGCGTTCGATCTGTCGCGCCTCATGTATCAGTTCACGATGGAGGTGTTCGCAGAGATCGGCTTTGGCCTGCGCCTTGGCTCGCTCGGCACGGACCACTCGCACGCGTTCGAGGAGGCACTCGACGAAGCGACGGTCGCAGTCTCCAAGCGCTCGCGCCTACCCACGCCCGTGTGGAAGCTCATGCGCGCGCTGAACGTCGGATCCGAACGGGAGCTGCGCGAATGCATCAAGATCATTGACGAGAACGTCATGAGCATCGTCGCACAGACGATTGAACAGCACCAGCGCGGAGACAGCAGCGCGGGTGGCAACCACAAGAGTGACATCAACAAGCGCGGAACGCTTGTGTCGCTCTTCCTGGAGCACAGTGCGAGCGAGGCCGCAGCCAGCGAGTACAACGTGGATGCCAAGCTGCTGAAGGACATTGCGCTCAACATGCTCGTCGCTGGCCGCGACACGAGCGCCGAGGCCATGTGCTGGTTCCTGTACTGCCTCTCAACCCGTCCGGACGTTGAGGAAAAAGTGTACGCCGAGATCTTGGCAACGCTGCCCGATCTCGCTAGCGGAGCGTCGACGTTTGTGCCATCCGACGCGCTGCAGGGGTTGACGTACATGGAGGCGGCGATGCGCGAGTCGCTGCGCCTGTTCCCGCTCTTCGCATTCGTCCGCCGCGTGGCGTTCGAGGATGTGACGCTCTCGGACGGCACGTTTGTCCCTAAGGACACGTACGTGGCCATGTCGCCGTACACAATGGCTCGCCGCACCGACGTCTGGGGCCCCGACGCTGCCGAGTTCAACCCCGAGCGATTCCTGGACCCGGTGACCGGTAAGCTCCGGCAGCTGTCCATTTTCCAGTTCAACTCGTTCTGGGCCGGTCCGCGCTCCTGCGTGGGCATGAAGCTCGCGATGCTTGAGATGAAGACCGTGCTAGCCAAGATGCTCGCCCGCTTCCGCGTCCAGGTGGACCCGAAGGACCAGCCCGAGCCGGGCACCATCACCTACCGCATGTCTCTCACGCTGCCCATCAAGAACGGCCTGCGCGTGCGCGTCACCAAGCTCCAGACCGCCGGCGCCGGTGCCTAACATGGAGCTGTGCATGTCTAACAAATACCCAGTACTCCACGTAAATGACCCGAAAATATGAAGACTTGACCGTGTTAAAGTGCGGTGCAAAATTATAAGAAGGGGCGAAAAATCGTGATTTATTACCAACCACAATGCAGATTGAGATCGTGCTTGAATACGATTGGCTATAAAGCATTAGAAATTGTGTCGTATTGTTTGCAGCTCGAAAGCAGC